>VYZW01032297.1:34609-75195 GCA_013401315.1 Balaeniceps rex
CTGATATTGGCACTTTAAAAATAAAATTTCTTATAAGGAATGACATGAACATCTGAAGTAGGAGGACTGAACAGGATGTTGACTTACAAGCTGCTGTTTCAAGAAGAGAGGATACTTGCTTGTGAGGGTAGATCCAGCAGCAGTGCTTTGGTCACTTGTACTTTCCACCTGTGATTCTATTGTCAATAAAGGTTTAGAAATAACAAGGCGGTCCTCTGCAATTGCAATGGACATTAGTGCAGAAGGGTTTACAGGACATAGATGTCACAGACCCCCACCTAATTTTGAGCTTAGGCATATGAGCACTAGTTTTTAATTTTGGTGTGGAAGTCTAGAATAAAATAATTTTGTAAAATAATAATACTAATAGACATGATATCTCATTGTGATCAGTGTAATTTTACCACTTAAAATATTTCTCGTGTGTTGTGCAGTTTCTTAGTGATGCACTTAGGGGCAGGAACTTTTGAGCTATGCAAGTCAGTCATCAGGCAGAGGAAAAGGTACTGCCTGAAAGTAGTGTAAGCATGAGAAATATGAGACCTTGTCTTTATATTTGTACCTAAGCACATCCCAAGGCAGTGGAGGAAAAAAACAGAGAGGAATAATATGCTAACTTTGTTCTGTACAAGGCACCCTGTGCTTAGAACAGGCTCCATCAGCTTATCTGTTTATTAGTGTATGTTTGTCTTGCTTCATTTTTTGAGGGGGGGGTGCTTTGCAAATACAAGGATCTTGTAAAAGGGACAAATAATAATACTTGTTTCCTTGTCTCTACTTGTTTCAGGCTCTTCTGAGATGTATCAAAAGGATTGTAGCTTATTCTGAAACAGCTGGCCTTCACATTAAATGGTCCACTCCCCTGTGCAGCAAAGAAACTAGGTGTCAGCCCCAAATGAGGCAAGAGTAACGTCCTGTTGCTTAAATCCACGCTCGAAGTTAATCCTGTGTTTAAACGCATTGCTGTAATGCCTGCTGATGTTTGTGATGCCTGGATAAGACCAACAAAGAATTGTCAGTATGGAAGAAATTGGAGTGATGGTTCTTGTTGTAGTGTTAGAAGTACGGTATTAGTTCCAGTGATAATCAATAAATGCTCTACAATGGGCTATATTTAAAAAAACCAAACAAACAACAAACAACCAAACAAAACAGCAAAAAACCCCAAAGCCAAACCAACCAAAAAATAACAAACCCAAACCAACCAAAAATAATAATAAAAAAAGCAAACAAAAACCCCCAAACAAAACATAAACAAACTTGTGACGGGGTTCATAGGTACCCGTATTCCAGAAGGACTAATTGAAGTGCAGTAAAGGTAAGCAATCTACCATCACCTTGTGAATGAGAACAACTTGACTTGCAACCCAGAAGCCTGCCTTTAGGCTTTTTTACTGGAGGAGTAAGACAGCTTGCTCTGAAGGAAGGTGTCTGGCTTCCTGCTTGGAACGAAATTAAATTAGCATGGCGGTATGTGCTTTGTACATCTGCTGTGTAATATGCTTTGCAAAATGCAGACATCCAGAGCAAGGATGCAGATGCTCCAGTACTTGCAAAAGTTAATGACAATTATCCCAGTCTTTGATGGCAAACGGAGTCACGAGGCTCTCGCTTCCACAATCCATCATGCCACCGAAGGCTTGCTGAGTGATACTTCATGACGGGCTGGTGAGAAAAATATACAAACTCATATGCTGGTGTTGCAAATCAATTCTGCAGCAAAGTGGAAATAACTCTTGTCCCAATAAGCAGCGAGGCCTATGAAAAAATACCCATTTTCTGAATTTTCAACTTGCAGATAGCAGGAGAAGCCATCAATCATGTTGGAGAGCTTCCATTCCAGTGATGTTGTTCTTAAAGACACACCAGATGAAATCGGACAAGACCAGAATATGCAAAGTCGTGTCCACCCCTGCCTTTTTTTTTTTATTCGCTCCTTTCTAGGTGGTTGGGTATGAGAAGGGACCTTTTTCTTTTTTCTTTTCTTTTTCTACTTCTTTAAAGCAAACCTGTAGCCTGGCAAAAGCATGTATATTGGTTAAATTTACTGTCGAAATGACTAATTAATTGCTTCACAAATGGCTATTAATCACACATTAATGAGATACTCTCTTTGCTTTGGCGAATAGAGATTCTGTGGCAATTCTCTCTCCTTGGTACCCCAAGCAGGCTAAAAGCATGCACTACTCAATTAATCTTACTGCACCATGGGGTGTTCGAAACTGCTCACCAGCTGAAGAGAAGCAAATAACTGCGACTTTTAAACTGTCCATATTTCACTGTGTAAATTCAGAAGTACTTAATCATTCCTTCAAGCATTCTTTTGTTCCTTTTCTTTCTGACTTGTTATGTGTGTTTGAAGCATATCCTGGGCCACAAGAAAACAGCTCAAATACATCCCATTCCTAACACACACAGATAATCATCTGTCTTGCAAAAATGATCATCTTGTGTGTAGCAAATAAAAATTGAAACCTACTAGTCATGCTCTTAACATTCCTTGAAATCCACCTGCGTTGTTAATGTATGCAGTGAACAAAAGGAAAAAGGCATCATGCATTGGGATACTGTTTCATTTTCTCATTGGCAGAGATGCAAAATACTGAGACAGAAAAAGACTGTTGGCCAGATTGACATCTCAGATAAATTTACATTTTCCTCTTTAATATAAATTAAATTAAGTCAATTTGCACCACTAGAAAGCCTAATGCATTTTGCAGCAATTAATTTGTTGGGTTTGGAACAAAAAGAGCAATAGTGTCTTGATCAAGATAACATGAGGCCCAAGCCTGAAGTGGTTCTCAAATAGGCAGTGGAGAACCTGGCCTGTTGCTGCCTGTATCCAAAGATGCTTCAAAAAGTTAAGGTAGGTACACTATTTGCTTTATCTGTAATAATAGTATGTGGGATGAGGGAAGTCCTGGTTGTGTGCTGTGCCATCGGGAGCTATTTGAGAAATACAGGCTCTGTATTCAAATGTGTTACTGGGACATATTAAAAACCTTTGACCAATTCCGTTGATAATTAGTCATGAATTAAATTAGATTTTTGGAAATGCATCAAAATCGGCATATTGATGAGCATAAGTCAACCTCTTAGCATTGGAACTGTAGCAGGAAGTTCTCCCAGGTTTATTATTCCTTGGTCAGGTTTCTTTCAGTCTGATCTGAGATGGCTAAAACAGGCTACTGACACAAGGTGCCAAAGCAGGTAGATTTTTGATCTAATTTGATATAGCAGTTTTTACGTTGCCATGTATATCATTTTCACTAATTCACATGTCAAGATAGTGGTGAGAAAGTGCTATTTCCTTCTCAGTGTTCACTAATCCATGTGAAAAGAATTTGGTGGGCTTGGTGCCTCACTATGAAAGCCATTACTATCATGGTTAATGGAGCCCTTGTTGGACACCTCTTTGGAGAGCCCAGTTGAAACTGCAGGAGAAGAGAGCCATGGAAGCGGTCAGGCCTGAGCTGGTCTAGAGGAGGAGGCAGAACATCACCAAGGCTTGTTTCATGCAGCAAGCAGGCAAAGAAAAGTCAGATTGCTGGAAGGAAGGAAGACTGCCCTTTACAGGATGCCATGGATTTAAGTGCAGTATTACTGCTTTCCTGTCTCCTTGTCCATTCCATCACTGCCAGTGGTCTTTTCTGTTTTGGGAGGCTGTCATTAATTTAGCCTTAGTGTTGGCAGGATAAGAAGGGAGCAAGTCTACTCCTTCACTGCCTTGATGTGTGGCACTATTAAGGATAATGTCTGCTAGTTACTCAGGTTTAGCTGGAGTAGGAACTGATGGATAACTTCTTAAATTGCTCCTACTTAGAGATAGAAAGGTTTGGCCAGCTGAAAACACACACTCTCATGTTCCTACTCTTCTAGGCTTTTGACGTATTTCAAAACTGTCTGCAAACTGGCCAAACGATCAAACCGAGAGCTATGGAATTGGTTTTTTAGAAGCCACTGTCTGTTGATGAACAAGATGAAAACCAAAGAGCAGCTCTGTATTTCCAGTGGTTTTTACCACTGGCACTTCATACGACCTTCTCTGGTTAGTTCAAGAGGCAAGTTCAAATACATCAGGAAATGGACTAATATCAGACACAGCTGTCAGATGAAACTCACTGTCCAATTGATGAAATTTTAATTTACTTTGCTCTTGTCCTTTCCAATCGGTTACCTTTCTGTTTTCCCCACACCGGGATTTGTAGATGTTCATTTTCTGAGAAAAATGTATTTGTTCTCTAAAGGGTACCACAGTATGTTTTCTTTTAGCAACAGGCTGATGAAAACAATAAATTATTCAACCCAAGAACATCTAAAATGCTGACTCACTGCTGGTTTCTATTTTTTAGGCCTTGTTTTCATTAACTTCTACATTAATAGTCTAAATGTGCAGTTGGATTGAAATGTCCTGTGAAATTGCCCTGCTTTTCTCAAATTGGGAAGCCCTCAGCCTCTAGTAACTGTTGTGAGGTTTTGTTCCTTGTTCTGTGAAATAAAATATGGTCTAGATTTGACAAGAAAAGATTAATCTGTAACCACTGGTTGCCACCCCTCCCTCCAAAACAAAAAAGTGCTGCTGCTACAGCCGCAGCAAGGGTAGGAGTTGTTATTAAAGAAAGCATCAAAATGACCTTCTCCCAACTGTTGAGCTTTCTCCGCTTCACCTCTTTCATAATGAAAGCCAAGAAATAAGTTCAGAGGACGTATGCACCAAGTACACTCTTGAGTAATTTTAGCTTTCTCATTCATAAGGGAAAACTAACACTGCAGGTTATCACCATCAAAATAAATTTGTTTTCACCTTGCATAAACCAGGCAGTGTAAAATATTGCTTCTTTGTGCGTTGAAATCAAATACTGTGGCAGATAAAAACGGATATTCATTGTACTGATGGGAGTCTTCTGAGCTGTGCAGGTGAGCCAAAGCCTCCAAGCACTGTTCACAGGAGAAACCTTCACTCCTTTGAGTAAACACATTTATTTCAAAATGATCTTTGGAGAAGAGATGTAAATGCCATTTGATATGCAAATTCTGCATTTGTAACTGCATGGAGTGTGGCCAGTGAGTAAACTAATAGTATGTGACCAGCATATTTAAAATACTCTGGCTGCATGAACTTTAAGCTGTCTTAGTGTGTCTAACACAGGGCAGCTCCTGAGCCCAGGCGGCCGCACGGCTGTGGGGGACCTTTGCTAGGGCCACTGGGGCCCTGGTGGCAGAGGGCTCCCATCTGCTCTTAGGTCTTCATGTATGTATTAATTTGTGGGTAGTAAAACCCAGTATAAACCACAACTCAACTGGTAGCAGTCGTGGCTACCGCAAAGGGCTGTTACTTCAAACCTAGCTTCTCAAAGTAACCTGTAGGAGGCTTAATCTACACCCTTGTGCTTTTGGGTTTCCCAATTAAGGAAGAGTTGAAAGGACTTCAGGGAATGATGTGTTGGGGTTTTTTTTTGGGGGGTGGTGGTGGTTGTTTGTTTGTTTTTTAAACTTTCTAATAACAAGTTTTTCAGCTAAGAGACATTTTCTGGGTTCCCAGGAGAGTCGGTGAGCCACTGCAGAGTGGATGTGCCGGATCCTGAACAAAGGCTTCCTTTAATCAGAGTTAAATAGCGGGTGGGTTGGGTGGGGAGAGGGGAGTTGAAGGGAGCTGGGCTGTGGTGGCGGGGCAGCAGCGGCCCCTGTGGGAGGGGCAGGGGGCNCACCGGTTCCGGACAGTTCCAGCCGGTTCCAGCTGGTTCCAGCAGCAGGTGGCAGCAGCGGTGGTGGTGGGGCAGGCCCAGGCGAAGGCACACGGGGAGATGGAGGAGGAGACATGTGAGGACACTGTAGTAGGAGGCACAGCCCGGGGGGACCCATGCCACAGCAGGGAGAAGAGTAAGCAAGGCTCCTGGGGAAGGGTTCCTCCTGCCTCTGGGGCCAGCTCTGCTCTCCCCTGCCGTGGTCACGTCCCAGGGGCTAGGGTTCCTGCCATCTCACCTGGCATCCTGCATCTCATCTGGCATCCTAATTGCCTTGCATATTGAGCTTGTGAGCTTGTATTCTTAGTATCTGTAATATTTAGAATTTTGTGCCTTTCAAGACCCAAATAAAGGTCACGTTTAGTGTGACAGTTACCATCATAAATAACTGATGGTTTCCAGCATTTCTCAGATGTTGTCTTGCTTTCTTCTACTCCCTGTTTTTTGGTTTTTGTGTTTTGGTTGTGGGTTTTTTGTTTGTTTGGGTTTTGTTTCAGTTTGGTAAGGTGATGTAGCCAGATTGCCAGTGCCAAGGCAGATCCCTTCCAGGTGTCTGTCTAACCTGTTGTACAAGACTGCTGGAGATGTCAGCCTGTTCTTGTTTCCTGTTGGAAACTTCTTGCTCATATCTGATGTGAGTCTTCCTTGCTGCAGTCTAGTCCTTTGCATTTTTCTGAGCAGTGCTTTGCTTAAATACTTTTTTTCCATCTACCTGTCAATATCTTTATTAATGCTTTAAAAAATAGCTGATTTTTATATTAAGTCTTAATAATTACCTTCTCTCAGATTATGCCAAACACATTTTGGGTTCATCTGTTTGTTTTGCCTTGAAGAGATTTGGGCTACTCTGTGCTGACCCCCCCTGAAGATCTGTACTGGCTAAAGGCATGCTGCGGGCTAATGCAGACACCCATTTCATGTTACAGCCAGGAGGGTACTTAGAGCGGTTAGCTGCTCCTTCATGGATAGGAGCAAAGAGGGCTAAACATCCATGAGCTTTTGGGTTTGTGTTTTTTTCCATGCTTGTTAACAGAAAATATGTAGGTGATGTTCCCCAAATTCATCCTTAATGTCTCCTTTTGTTGTGGAGTTTACACAAAGAAGACAGATTCTCCCCTGTGTTTAATCTTCTTTGTGCTGCAGATGCTTCCTAGGACTCTTGTTATACACTCTTTTTATCTGGCCTGTGTGTTTCTTATTTCTCCTCAGCAATGATTGTGTTCTTTTCTAACACAGCTAAACATGGAAACAATTCCATATATTTAGTGGGTCCTGGGAATTTTCCTTTCAGATTTGAGAAAACAACAAGCTGACAAGCTTCTTCTTGGCATGACACAGCATGTGTTAATCTATGTCGTTTCCAGGCTACTTTGTTCATAGTTAATTTGTTAAATTCTTTGTGAGAACAGACATGTTCCCCACTGAGCGATCGGCACAGCTGCAAGGAGAGCCAGTGGCCAAACAGAGCCTACTGTGCACTGTGTATTCAGAGCTGGGATGTGAAGTCAGACTCCGGGCAGCGTCCTCAGAAGAACACACAACTGTTTCGGGGTCACCTTTGTACCCAGGACTGATGGTAATGCCAGCCACTGCACCCAGCGTCGTGTGCTGCCTCAACAGTTACCCTATAAAAGGGAGAAAAGAACGGTGCTTTTAGTCACCTTTTTTCTTCTCAAGATCTGTGATGTTAGTTTCATGGTTTTTAACACAATTTCGGCTCATGCTGCATATAGCGCCGTGCAGTTTCTCTGACGTACTAGATTTGCAATGTACTCCCCAAAAGAATAAGTAAATCAAACATTGCTGCTGAAGGGAGATCAAAGAGTGTTACTTAGCCAAAAAAAAAAAAAAAAAAAAAAAAANTAGCTCTAACTTAACCTTAGTGTTCACAGACAACAACATGTTCCTATAGAGTATCCCTTAAGGTGGTAGTATCATAAGATCCCTCAAAATATTAAGAAAAAACTCCCGCAGAGCCTAGCTGTTAGTTCTAGAAGCCTCAGCTGATCTTTCTCAATTTTGTGAGGCTCTGAATTTTAACTCTTCTGTCACTGAAAATCAGGTCTTATCAAAATACCCCAAGCTGTATGTCAACCACTTGTGTAAATGCTGGGGGAAGCAAGAGAGATTAAGCCCTTTATGTTTATCCCTGTTTTTATGGAAGGTCTTTCAAAGGCCATCGATATGAAAATGCCACTTGGCAAAGAGCCTGTGGACACCTCACAATTTGTGCACCCCTACACATTGCTGTGAAAGATTAGGAGGAATACACCACTGCAAATTCCTTTACAAGTAAGGCATGTTGTCCAACTTACTTCTGTGACTCTCATTAATCTAGTGTTGTACTCAGATGTCTATTCATGCGTAAGAGATGAAAAATTGTTTCTTCGTTTTCTGTTTCAGAAGCCTTGTTCTGTGCAAGCATCTGAAGAGTCTTTTAGTCCAGCTGTTGAAGCTCGAAGTCTGCGAGGTAAGGAGCACCCTCTTTACTTAAGTGCTAGATGGTCCCTATCCAATGCAGTGCTGGAGTGTGGGGGAGCACCTTTCCCTATACTCCTGTTGGTTGCGTTAGTGGCAGTCTGTGTGATTCGGAGCTAAACATGGACAGTGCTGTTTCAGTGTCACTATCAGTAAGATTCGTAGCTGACAGAGTACTGGAGAAACAGGCTGTCTGGACAGATATTAGCATTTAAAGGGATATTTAGACATCCCACATCAGAGGATTTAATTTCAGCTTGTCAGCTGTTTTTCTACACCTTTGTTATGTTCAGGAAGACTTGGTTGACCATGAGGTGACCTGCAGGACACATTTTTCTTTAAACTTTATTACACAGCTGCATGAACATATTGTCTGCAAGTTTATGAAGCTGGTTCTGCCAACAGGAAAACATTAAGACAATGTCCAAAGTGTGTGGAGCTGGCTGTGCCTCATGGAAGTAAATAAATGGTTGAACGAATAAGGAAGGAGGAGCAGGTCAAGTTTTCTGGAGGGTTCAGTTCCTACTTCGCCCCCATCATGACACAGAGTTTTGAAAGCTCTCAGCTCCCTACAGTTCACATGAAGAATAAGGAGAGCTCTTGGGAGTCAAGCTTTTTTAAAAAGCTGTCCTCTTAAGTTAGACATGGGAGAAATTTTTTATTATATTAGTGTTTGCTTGTGTCGCTTGGGGTAGACAGAGGAAGGAAGAATGGCTGCCTTAGACACATACATGCTCCTCTTTCTACCCTTTTGTGATTTGCTTGAGTGTTGTATGAGCAGCTGGCTTTTTATTGCATGGCAGTAAAGACTCAGTGATTCACCACTGCCCTTCCTGAAGTTATTTTACACAGGCAGTCCTTGTTAACTAAGAATCATTTCAGGACCCAGGGTTGAGAGTGTGAACAGATCTCTTGGGTTGCCTACTCCATGGTTGTTTCCAGTGAACGCTTGAAGGTAGCCCTTCACAGCTGGCTGCCTGTCAGTGATGGGGGCTCATTGCTGCTTGCAGGCTGTCAAAGGCTGTGAGATGACTTTTGAAATTCAAGTGATGTACCAGGCTAAAACACCACTGTTAGGGAATGTTCGGGGTTTTTTTTTAGTTTATCACATGAGGCATTGTCTTCTTCGTAAGTAGAAATGGAACTGTCAAGTACATGCTAAATGCTGATCTGAACCACAGCTTGCTGTTTTCTCAGAAACCAGATTGCAATGATTTATTCGGGTTAGTACTAGAACCGTAGCTCAGAACACTCTTATTAATTTCAACTGCAACCATTTTAAGCCACTCTATCTCAGGCCAGCTCTTCCATCTGGAGAAAAACAGCCAAGTGGTGCTATATTATGACCCACTTGGCCCTGATGGGCCTCCAAGTCTTCCTTTTGAGTAGGACTGGCTCTCTGGAAGATGGCATTCAAAGATCAGAATGACAAAGCTCATTTGTCATTTATTTCCCAGTGTGGCCACAGGGAGCTTGATAGAGAAGGAGTAGCTTTTTACCCCTCTCTAAGGGTAGCATAGTCTCCTTCACAGTTTGTATCCATTGAGAACCCACCATATTTGTATGGAGAATTTGGTGAATGTCAGAGTAGCTACTGACTGGGGGGGAAAGGAATACAGCCTGCCTGACTTACAGGAAGCTAGCAAGGTCCTTTGGCACGAAATCATTCAATCTTATTACAGAATTTTGATATCCAAGGCCTGCCCACTGATGCTAGTGACTTAGAGACATATGTTGCTTGGCCCAAGCATTTCTGGCAAGCTATCTGCATCTTCCGTGAGCTAAAAACTGAAAGCCGGTCTCCCTAGTGGAGACAGCATTGAGTAAACAGCTGTCAGCCTGTATTCTAGCCACATCTGCATTCCTGAGAAAGCCAGAGGGAGAAATAAGTGTATACTCATTTGATAACAACCACAATAATGCACTGAGATTACCTGGGCTTTCTTTTCTTTTTCTTTTTTTTTTCCCCTCTTTCTGGCTGGGGGGAGAAGGGGGAGTTTGTTATAAAAAGGTCAAACACATAACTTTGCAGCTTTCAGCCGTCTCTATTCTTTTCTTTTGCAATTCTTCTCTCTGATTAAACTTCCAGATAAGTCTAGGCACTGTTGCCCAGCCCTTCACATTTAATGATTTTACGCATCACTTGCTCTTGGCATGCTCACAGGCCTGCCATCTCCACTGCAGTCTGTGATCTTCTCCTCTAAATGTTTGACATCCACCAGCATTTCTCTTTTGCTCCGAGATGCCTTTTTTTCTTGTGAGGTCTGGAGAGGGAAAATGATGGCGGACAACCCTGAGACAAGTTACCTAATACCCAAGGATTTTCTTTCTCAGCTCTCCTAATGGAAGGAAATTCTTCCCTTCCTATTTACCTTTTTCTTATAAAAAAGCAAACAACACCCCCCCAAACCTACAACTTGTCCTAGATCCAGATCCCTGCCCCACAGCTGAATCTGTTTAAATGATTAGAAAAATGAACATGCAGCCTTCCTCAGAGGATACTATGTGGGGAGCAAGCTGATTAGGCCAAAGAGAATTTTTCTCCTTTTTTTTTTAAAAAAAATTTTTTTTTTCCTCCTTGTAAATCAGAATATGCATTTTCTATCCTGTTATTCAATGGGGTTTATCAGAGAGATCTGTAGACTCAAGAATGGAGTGAGGAAGGCGAAGAGAGAACAGCTATTTATCATGTCACCTGAGGAAAATGAACTGATAGCAAGACTTTTGTCTCTTCAAGTGGATGTGGTTTTTTAAAAAAAAAAAAGGGAAGAAAAAAAGTATGCATGTTTACCTCTTTGAACTCATCTCTATTGAATTTTGTGGATGTAAAACAATAAATGTATCAAAGTGTTTAGACCAAGTAAGTCAAGGGCCACTCGCAGCTTTTAAATACAGCATAGTAACCCCCGGCTTAGGAAGTTGTTAAGACACAGTTGGCTGATGCCTGTGTGTGCAAAATAATTCAACACTTCTGTTTTCTTTACTCTTCCCTTAACCTTGCGCAGTTGGCTGCTGTGGAAGACAGGGTACTGGACTAAATGAGACTTGGGGTCTGATGCAGTACATCCGTTCCTGTAAGCTAACCAGAAGAAACTGTACATCGTGTGTGCCCAGAGACAGAGAAATGAGGGTTTGCTGCATACAATTCCAGTATCAGTGCAGTGGAAATGATGGAATGTTTGCTTACTAAATTTGACCTGTAAGAAATTCGAATGGCAGTTAGCCACGAGGCAACCAATAAGAAGAGCAGTAAGTCTAACAGGTGTTGTCTTATATCTTCTGATAATGTTTAAGGTGGACCATAGCTCCACTTGGATGTGCTAAAGTACTAGATACAGTAAAGGATTCAGCAGGTTAAATGGAACAAAGTGGATTATGCCAAATTATGGGTTTTGCATGGTTCTGATGATGAAAACAGCTTTCACCTGGGTACCTGAAATAGGCTTAAGGACTTTAATTGGAGGATCAGATGCTCACAAGACATCTTTGTTGTCTCTCATACACACTAGTTGGGTTTTAGGGTTCCAGTTTATTTATTCCATGTGGTCTCGAGTCAGCAATGGGGCGGGTGGGCACATCTGACTTTTGCACAAAGGGACTATTACCACTAATGCCACAATAACAAAAAAATGCATTCTGGACAGGGAGGAATCCACAATGAATGTAAGATGTTTTCAAACTCATCCAGTTTCTTGGGCCTGTTATCGGTGTGTACATATACATATGAATAGCATAGAAGGAAACACAGACAGGTATTTGTAAATCATGTGAGGAGTCTTTTAAATCACTGAGGGTCATGATTTACTTTACTTGTCATGTTTTGTGTTTCCCTCCCTTTCTGATGTTCATGTCACCCTTACTACTTGTGGTGATTCTTAGGCGCATAAGCTAAAAAGAATACACTGCAGTAATATTTCATTGTTGGAGAAGACTTTATAGGGTGTATTATGTGCCGTAGGCCTTCCTTAGGCATGTGCTGCTGGCCACTGCAGGGACAGAATAAGAGTAAATGCTGAGTTACCTTTGGGGAATGTGCTGTTAATGAGTAAAGACAAACAAACTGTTTATTGCCTGGGTAATGAAATGTTGGTTTCTCCATTAAAGAGATTATATTTGAAAACCACTATCACCTTCATTACCTGCATACCAGGACTTGTCTTCAGGGCATCTCCTAACAGCCAGTGGTATCATGAACATACAACTCTCTAGCCTTCACTGTTTTGAGTAGCTGTGATGTCTTTTACTGCAGCAACAGCAGAATATGAAACTTGGACCACGGCAAGTAAAGAAAGAGGAAACTGACCTTGTATTTTTTAAAATAGTGTTTAAAATGTATGGAAATGTGTTTTATGGAAGAAAGGCTAGAGACCATACAGTTGAGGTCTTAAATAGTTGCTATGATCATATGATTTGAATTGAAAGACATTTCTACCACCTGGAAATAATTAACGTTTACTAAATAGTATTGGAATTAAGAGTATGACTTTCAGATGGCACCAGTTCATCGACATTATGCACTCTGTCTTCTCTGTGGAGTTTGTAATAGCAATTACTACAGTAGTTCATTGCCCTTTGTAATATAATCTCTTTCTGTCTCTGTCGGGATTACAGCAGCTATGAGTGTAGAAGTATCCCATTCATAGATGCTGTGAACTCTACTGGTTGCTTTCTGGAGTTTACAGTAGCAAAGAGCATAAAAATAGCTTCTTCAGGACCACCACCAACTCATTTTGTCCATGTTTTTTCTGTATGTTCTGACCTCTGAAATGTGACTTTTGTAAGGGCTGTAAACTCCGAGAGGGCCAGCAGCCTGAGTGCCTGATCTCACACCTTTTGCATTAGCGTTACAAGCAGTAAGGTGAATGTTGAGATACCCAAAGTGTGAATGAGGTCTTCAGAATTAAGCTGGATGGTGAGAAAATGAGTGTTAAAATCTTCCTCTCCAGGACTGTCATGAGGTTTCCAGCTATTGCATGTCAGATTGTAAGCCCCTCTCCCTCACTAGTAACCATCTATTCAGTTTGCATTGTCAGGTTTATGCATACAAGCTATCACTTAGCAGCACAAAAAGTAAGCCCAGGCATTTAAAGTATGTTGCATGGAGTCACTTTAAATGAACATTTCAAAGCTTCATTCCATCACTTGTCATTCAAGGTAGGTAAACTTAAGTACTAAGGTTGACTAATGTTTCATTTGACAAAATTTACATAGCTTGACTTTTTTTTGTCTAGAATGGAGATTTTAATCTAAGGACTTGCTTAATACAGTCTTAACTGTTTTTTTTTTTAATTGTAAAAAAACAGGTTTTTTTATTGTGCAAGGACTACTGAGAACCATCTGCTTTGGAGAGGCCAACTTCTGGGCCAGAGATGGTATTAAAAATGGTTTCAAAGAGTTTCCCAATCTGCTGTGGCACCTTTCAGAAATACATGTGTAACTTCTGCCAAGGCTTGGAGATTAATTTTTCTTTTCCCTTCCTGAGAGAGGGTTACTTTTTCTTGGAATAGATCCCATCTCCCAGATGTGTATTGAAGGCATATTTACACCCTTAGCTTTGGGCTGTGGATCAGCCTTTTGTAGTTCCCTGTTGTGCTAGGATAACAGTCCATGTACCTAGAATTGTGGAAACTCTACATGCGGATTTTGCCCTTGTGATTATAGATCAGATTATCAAGTTCCAAAGGATTTAAATTATTTTCTTTGGCCCTTTGCAAAGTAAGTTAATTAGCTGATTTTCTTGAGATCATGACCTGTCACAGAACTATACTGCCCAGTTGTTAAATTTTCAGTCTGGTAAATGAATCCCTCCATTTTCATTTCCCATTTCATTTTCATGAATGATACGATATGTGAACCTCTTTTTTTTTTCCCATCATAGGAAAAAAGAAGTAATATTTTTATGTTTCCCAGTCACTGGGATCTATATAGCTGTAAAATTTCAAATAAATTTAGTGTAAACAAGACGTGTACTTTGAACAAGTTAGACTTTCTGACAAAAAGAAACATATCGTGACTTTTTGCAAAACTTACCTGTACACCGTGTCACTCATCACTGTTTAACAAATAGAGAGCTTTAAACCTTGCCTTGAACTCAAGTTTAATGTCTCTTACTCCCTGAAGAGCTTTATTCTAATAAATAGTAATTCTAGTACAGTGATGATTCATTGAAAAGTGGGTAAAAGATGGATTTGACATATATGAGAAGGTAAAAACTGTATTGTTTAATACTGGAACCTTCACCCTGGCTCTAATCACTGCAGGTAACACTAGCAAAATTTACTCACCAGTATTCACTAAAATAGGTGGTGTTTTCTATGATGGATCCTGCAATGTTTGCAGGTAAGATTTTTTTTTAAAAAAAAAAAGATGTGAGAGCAGTTCATCTGTACTTTGAAGACATTTTCATCCCCTGATAACTATATCATAAACAATATTATGTAGATGATAAGTGTCTCTTCTTTGTGTTCAGTCATCTGACCTCCTGTGTACTATTTTGAAGGATAGTAGAAGCTGTGATTAACCAATTAACCATTTCTAGCGTAGCTAGAAATATCACTCATTAAAAGAAGACACGTTTCTTCATTCACTGGACTTTGATTTATTTTCATTGACACAGAAGACTAAAACAGTATCATGTTATACTTCTAAGTGTATACTCTTAACCCCCACTTAAGTGTGTTGCTGCCTAAATAAGGTTCAATATGGCTGATAAGAGGGCTCTCTATTGTACCTCCTTTGACTGGTCTTAATAGCAGTTATACCAAATGCCTTGTAAAAAGCAATTTGTAGTGCTTTCTACTGGGTGGCAAACAACCAGGCTAAGAAAAGACACCTTTTTTTTACAGTCCAGGCTGCAGGAAATAAGTCTCCATTGATTTTTTTTCCTTTGAAAGTTGTGGATACTTGAAGTACTGTGAAATGCTTACACTACTGAAGTGAAAAATTTACTAAAGTTGGGACTAAAATACTGTCTGGCTTCAGCAGAGGTGCAGTGCAACATGATATCTCATACTAAAAAACTAATGCAATCTGACCTTTCTTTTATTGGTTTCATAAGTCACGTGATACTGTTAGTCTTTTGTAAATGGAGAAACTTAAGCCCTAAATTCAGTTTTGCACTCAAATTCTCAGTGAAAATAAATTTTAAGTTAATCTTTCGCTTATGAGAGAAGGTGTAAAACCTGACTCTGTGGGTTTTTGTTGAAACAAACCAAAAAGAACGTAAGCATGGTTGCAATAGCTTTTTTTAATTTAAGCTCATGCGAATAATTGTGGGAAGTATTTTGAATTATTTATCTGGCTGTAGCTCAAAGATATATTTCTGGATTTCTACCTTTACACATACAAAATAAGAGAAGAATAGGCACTCTTTCCAACTGAGTAACTCTTGTTGCAGCAGATAAAGTATTGTGTGGCTGAAAACCTTTATTGCCCTTGGGTTGAATTACTCTGTACCCCTTTTGAATAAATGCCATATCTAATAAACACCATAATAGTTTTAGTGAAGAAAGACAAACCTGTCCTCAGAACCTTAATGAATCTTTTGAGCATTGGCAAGTTTGCTTCACCATTTGAAGTCTGTAAGAGGGCTTCAGACCAGTTCTGCAGTTGCTTGATTTAGTGGCTTCACCCCAGACTCTTGGCTGACAGGGGTGTAAGCAGAGAATCAAATTTTGTTTTCACATTGCAGTTATCTGAGTGGTCTTTCTTTGATAGAGCAAAGTCCATGTAATATTTAATTTAGATTAAATTCCCTACTGGCAGCATCCATCAGCTGACTCTTGCCACTTTGCTGAAGCAAGGCTAGTGCTATCAGATCCAGAACACTTGACAAGTGGTGAGTTAAAAGGATGGATTGCCACATACAGATGCGAGGTCTTGGTGAGCAGGACTGTAACACGAGGTTAGAGACCACTGAAGTATCCTCCTAAGGAGAAGCTATAACTGGAGAAGTGAAGAACAAATTACACTTAAATGATTGGGTTTTGATTTGGCTATCTAAACAGGTTCTCTTTCCTAGGATGGATGTACTTACGGGTACTATATTGCATATTTACCTAAGTAACCTGTTTCTTTTCCAAGTTTACTTTTATGGGTGAGATGTTTCAAATGAGCATTTCTTGTTACTTTTTTAGCTTCTTCATAATCAACACAGAGTAGATCCTTATCCTTTAGTAATAGCATTTCATAAGAAACCTGAAAAGCAGATATTTTCGCCACTAAAAATAAATCTGTCCAAACAATATCAGAGTTGATTATTTCACTTGCTGTGGTGCACAGTTGTGTGACATTTACTATCTGAGTTACTTTGCATCCTGACTCATGCAAAGATGGCCCAGAATGAAATGAACAGAGCAGCTCTTCTTTTTTTCTTCCCTATTGTTCCCCACTGAATGAAGCTCTAGCAAGAAATAAGACTTTTTCCCAGAGGTGGCAAGAATGGTGATTTTTTCAATGTGCTCTGCAATGTAGAAGAAATTATACAGGAAAACAGAGGCTTTTGTCTTTAGTAGATCATGTGAAAATATTTACTGGAGATGATAATGTTACCCAGGGGAAGCTGACAACAACTTGAACATGAAATGCAGCAGTTGGGAGATCCCAGACTGTCACATTGTGCTGACAACATGAAAGCTTCAGTCATGCTGTTTGAGAGAACTAGATTTAGAATTGAACTCGATCATTAGAAGGCTCCCTCTGACCTTGGCTGTTTCTAACCAGACTGAACTGCTTGCTGACACTGGTAATTTAATTGCCAGTGGCGAATGAGCATGCCTCTTCAAATAGCCCTGTGTGTGTATCTTAATACCAAAGCAAGATTTGCAGAGAAAGGTTATCAGTTATTAGTTGGAATAATAGAGTTAACTATGTGTACTTGGATCCCTGTGGCCACAGTGACTGGGTCAGCAAGTCTAGTAAAAGATGCTACTTCTCTCCAGAAGCTCTTCCTCTCTGGATTGTTCAACCATTTCAGTTTGCCTCTCCTACCTGCTCCTTGGTCCTGTGGGACTGGTAGAGATAGATGCTGGCCAGTGCAGCAGTGGCTACTCGCTTGGGGTGAAAGCAGGTTTTCTGAAGCAACAGCAGCAGCACAGTTCTCAGCTCTGCATAACACACGCAGGTAGAGCTAGTCCATTACAGTTTGTGTAATTCTTAAATGTGGGATTCTGTGGCTGAGCATAATCCCTCTTAGCTGACGGACACCTTATTTCTCCTTTTTATTGGTTTTGTCAGGGGAGATAATGCCTAATGTGCCTAATGTGTCTCTGTGGCTAGAGGCTGGATTATTATATTAACTCATTTTTCTTGTGATAATCTCATGATTAGCACTAAAAACTTGAGTTGGGCAGATAGTTTTAAGTAATCAAATCAATTGTTTTCTTCTGTGAAGAAAGAACTTTATTTTTTTCTAACAATAATGAATGTAAAAATTGTCTGAGGCTTAAGTTTCAGAATTTGCTTAGTGTTATTTACTTCGATAGATTTATAGAATATGGCAGACTCTGCAATGGCTTGAAATACAAAAAAACAAAAAACCCTACCACCTTAATTTGATTCCCTTTGTCCTAAAAACACTTTTGGGAGCCAAATTCAGCTTTCAAGCTCTGTAAATATCACAGCATGTAAATCAGATCATATATGAAAGTCAAGTAGCACTTAGAACTTTGGCGTGGGTTTGGATCTCGAGCCTCCTGAAGGTTGGGATTAAATGAGGGCTGGATTAGGACCCTTTCTGCTTTTTCACACGTGTGCGTTGTAAGGACAAATTTATGATGTAAGTTTAATCAAAGGGGATTTAGCCCAGCACTTGAGGAAAAAGACTTCACCACCCGACATTTGTTAAAATGCATTTTGATAGATAGCCCTTTGCCTTTAGCAACCTCCATCTGACAACTGTTATTCCTCTCTCACTACTGCTACAGCAGCCTGGAGGTAAACTCTGCTGTCTCCACTGCCTTTCCCAGTACACACACTGCAAACAGCAAGTGGAAATCAGCATCACAAAAGGTGTTCCTTGTCCATTAGCTAAAATTACGTGAACAACATTGCATGATGTTTTTAACTCAAGTATGGCCAAAAATGAGAGGTTGGGGGACTCTTCGTGGTCACTTTGTCATTGAAAAGGGAAAATAATTACCAGAAAAATAATATTTTCACTGACAGTACAGGGTAATTAGTTTCCCAGGGAGAAGATGTTGGTAGCAAGGGGCTTTACACAGGGAGCCTTTGTCATTTTATGGATGCTCATCTATCAACTGTCAGGTTGTTTCAAAAGAACTCTGGTCATAATGTTTTCCCTCTGCACCTTTCCCATCATGGTGGCCCAAATTTGCCTGAATAACCATTAGCCTTCCTGTTTGCCTAGTCTGGGCATTTACAATGAGTCAGGAGATAGCAGTGTTGCTGTGGCTGCACAGCATGTGGGTTTTGTCTGGGAGAACATCTAGTGTATTATCATGGCTTTGATGCAGAGGACGGACTGGCTGGACACACAATTTACTTTTTCAGGCAAGGTAGACTTAGCAAACTGAGTGGGACTTCCCTAGGTGGAAAAAGTAGGAGAAGGCCTGAACTTGGTTCTTGTGTGGGAGAATGTCCTCCTCAGTTTGAGTATATTGATTAAAGATGTGCCACATTTTTATTAGTCTTTCCTACATCACATTTTGGGACATCTTTCCTAAGACACAATTATTCTTTAGCTGTGACATTGGAATTAATGTGAAGAAACATTAAATTTCCAGATCTGGATGCCTCAAAGGATGCAGGTGCCTTGACACTGACAGATGTAAAAATGTCCATTTCTTCTCGTAGAGGTGGTCTCACCTGTAAAGTAATAAAGAAAGGGATTTTGGCTAAAACCTGAGGAAGTTTGTCATGGAAGCAACAGCTGAAGGTTTGCCATACCTCCCCTGCTTTGCTTTCCACTGTAAGCTCTTGCCTGGCAGAGTGTGGCTCACCTGCACCCCTGGTCCTGTGGCAGCTGCTGAGTGCAGACAGCTGTCACGACGCAGAGAAGGGGGAATCTTTCAACTGAGTATTTACCCGTTTTCAGGCTTGTACTGTGGTTGCTCACTGGAGCCCCCCTTCAGGGTGAGATTTATTTGCTTTGTTTTTAGAACAAAATAGTTCTACTGTCTTTCTGCTTTTTCATGTGTAGTCTCATTTTAAAGGTAGTAGCTGGGGCAAAAGCTGCACTAGAAATAACTGGGTTGTACTGAACACCAGATGCATGCATGCCACTGGCATGAGGAACCTTTTGAACTTCACCTTTTCTGGAAGAAAATCAGGGAGGTGATTGGAAATGAGTCTTAGAAAAATGTCAGCAACCAAGCACACTGGGAAAAGCGTGCATGCCTGCACAGAGAGCATAGGCAAGAGCACAGTGCAAGTGTCTGAGTAAGTCCTTGGAAGGCTTACATACTCTTCCTTATCTAGCCTGGGAAATCTTTCTTCCCAACACTTTTCTTTAGAGAGATTTGAACTAGTCCTTGATCCCTGTTGTACCTGAAATGTCCCAACCTCCCTTTTGCTTTTCATTTTTTTCCTGATTTATGGTGCACCAAAAAACTTAACTCTGCAGAGGGTAGGCTGCTATTTTCAGGACAGTAAGCAGTGTCTTCCAAAGAAAACTAGCTTGCTTTTAGGCATGTGTATAAATACACTTATTGATGGTAAAGGAAATGGTTAAGGACAAACTTCTTGTCCTTAATGTTAAGGACATAGTGTGTATTGTCAAGGCAAGGTTTAGCACTCACCCCCTTTCTTTCTCTTTTTGAGACAACTCATTTAAGTTCATGATATATTGATAAGGAACCTGCAATCTGGGTTTCAAGTATTTCTATGAGAATTCACTGACAATTGCAACAAAAAGAGTGAAAATGTGACTTGAAAATCTGGGCGGGGGAGAGCAGGCCTAAACCAAAATTATTTGTCCTAAATAGCAGTAATATTACTGGCTTTCTTTAGCAAGGCAAGTAGTTTTATAGTTTCTATTGCTTGTGTATGCAGCCACTAATATTTTTTCAATTCAGTAAATGAATTGGCTGTACAGAGATCCCAAAATGACAAACATGAATTTTCTAAGGCTTTTACTGGGTGTGACTAAATAAATGTAAAAAATGAAGGCCAGAGACCTCTAGCTCTTTTCAATTTCTACTTGTGTTGCTCAGTGACGCTTAAGAGTAGCTGCAAATGCTCTCTTGATGGAGTCGGATTGCTTCTTTATTAATTCCATTCATAAATACACACTGGGTGTCCAGTGGAGCACTTAAAACCCTGATAATCAAAAGCTTATTGTGTGTTTGAGAAGCTTGAAAGGGAAACTGAAGTAAATACCAAGGGAGAATAGAATAAAGTCAGGGTTTTTCTTTCTAAGCCAGCAGGAGGTCGTCTAAAGTATAATGTTATGCACAAGTTTTACCATCAAGGCTGTGATGGGGGCTGTGAATGTGTGCGCAATTACAGTAGTAAAAGCAGCGTGCCATGCATAATTAATCCAGCACTCCGCAGATGGCAGAATCCCAGTGCAGCATTAACAGCTATCTGATGGCCTCTTTGTGTGTGAGACATGGGGGACTTGTACCTTTATTTCAGCTCTGTATTTAGCTCCGTCCCACTCAAATAGCACAAGGTAAAATTCATGGGAAAGCAATAAAAACAGAGGCTATTTCTTTCTTCAGCTGTGTCTTTCTCTAAAGCAAAAATGTTGACTTTGAAAAACATTTTCTGGGGGGAATTTAGTTACTAGTATGCTGCATTAGTGAGGTTCTCTTATCAGTTAGTGAGTGTGTATGAAGAATGGAAAGGTGGTGTTTGCACTCCAGTGAAGTTGGGTTGGTTGAATTAATCTGGTTATGTCTACACAAGCTGCACTCCTCCTTTTTGCTATAGGGCAGAGTTATAGGGCAATAGGGAGCAGAGGTTGTTTCTGCCAATTGACTAGATTCTCCGTACCTTCTGTAAAGCATCTTTAATTCTCATCAGCTGGAGACTTGCATAAGCTTTCAACCTACAGCTTTGCAATAGCGATTTTGCTTTTGACTTCATGTTTCTTCTGCTCAGCTGTATAGGGACTTTTACCTAGGTAAGGAGTGTGCCCTGAGGATCAGGACCTGTGCAACGCTTTGATCTCTTTTTGGGTCTTCTCTTAAATCTTAGACCTGGCAAGCAGTAAGAAACTAGTTCTGAGATGGTAGGCATGACAGTACACCGTAGTCCATGCATCTGTGGTGTAGATGGGTGCATCCTGTGAAGAAAATGATCTGATTCTTCAGCACCTCCTGTTATTTTATGGAACCATTTCCATGACGGCATGGCAGCAGAGGATCTCACATGAGAAGCCATGAGAAGTACTGAGAACTGGAAATAAATACTTCTCTGAGATAAACAATAACATTGATCTTGGCCGAGCATAACACAGAAATTCTCTCAAGACTCCCCTGTCAGGTCCTTTGAAACCTCAAGGCCTAAGCAGGTCCCTTTCTGGGCAGAATC
The DNA here is from genome assembly GCA_013401315.1 of Balaeniceps rex. Classification (NCBI taxonomy): domain Eukaryota; kingdom Metazoa; phylum Chordata; class Aves; order Pelecaniformes; family Balaenicipitidae; genus Balaeniceps; species Balaeniceps rex. The sequence continues at coordinate 56,326 of VYZW01032297.1, forward strand.
ACTTAGTTGCTTTTCTTTGGAGAAATACAAAACTATACTTGACTTATTTTTTTTATCCTCTACTGATAACTGTGAATGATGGCAATTTGAGTGCTTTCTCTTCTACTCTCCTCATTAAAACCACAAAGAAATAGAAAGAACTGAAACTCCCAGGCCACTGGAGTAACAATAACTAGGTTGACTTTTCAGAAGGATTCCATGTAGGAACAAAGCAAGGAGGATGCTATTCCTAGCGTATCTGTAATAGACAGATTGAGAAAATCTAAAATGTTTCAGTAACAGGAAAAACAAAACAACACCACCACAACAGAAGGAGATATTAGGGTAGCAAAATCAGTGGTTTAACCACCAAATCTTATTGCAGATACTGTAGGACTGTGTTAAAAGGTAGATTTTCTTAGTCTATTCTGCAGTTCACTTTTGCAACAGCAAAGGACATTTTCACATTTGTATTTCATGAAAGGTATGTGATCTCACTCGGCCTACTGCATACAGAGAAATAGCTCTCAAAAACTGCTCCTGGCCAAGAGGAGGAAAAGTGGGCACAACAGCTGTCCCCACTTGTGCAAAACAGTGTTTCCATCACAGGTTTCACTGAAACACAGTGTTGGAATCATCTTTATGTTTCTGAGAATTGTGTGGCCTTTTTTCCATGTCTTCTCTCAGGCAAGTATCCCCCCCCCCAAACAGAAGAGTAGGGTTTTTAGAATGTTGGTTGGCAGAAAGGACCCAGAAGCAACTAGCAGGATGGAAACAAAGCTTGTTTTTTGATGCTGATCTAGGAGGGGTCTACAAAATACGAGGTAAATGAAACCAATGGGATTCCAGTGTGGATGAACAGACCTAGGAGAAGAGAGACCTAGAGAGTTGGTTTCTGCCTGATGCTTTATCCACCCAGGTGAATGTAAAATGCTAGAGCCCTGCATTGATGTGGGGCTCTGGTGTAACCACTGGTCTTGACAAGGGTTGCCTGGACTGTGGAGCACTAAGCACTTCTGGAGCCCCCATTCATTACAGCACCAATGGGAGGTGATAGTGGCCCATGGCTGATATACCAAAGCAGGAAGACAAGCACAGGGATGTGCATGTGCTGACAAATAGGTAGCGTTTACTACATGCTTCCTTTCTGCTACTAATCTTCTTTTGTGTGTGTCGAGGGTTGTTTTTTCATGTGTTGGTTAGTTTTAAAACAATCTTCTATATTCTCCAACATCTGCAGACAAGTGCATAGGAGCTGAACTGTTTGTCAGGCTGGGATTCCTGTTTGCACGGCAGAACTTTTTCATGACATATGAGTTTTTAAATAAAAAACAGGGAGAGGCAGCAAATCGCTTGGGTTCAGACAACGGAAGGGGAAAAAAAAATCCCACCTAAACAATAGATATTTAAGTAGAAAGTGTTCCAGCTCCTTCTGACAAAGAGCCTCCAGAGGATTACAATGCAGTCAATGTTGCTTTAATTAAATTTAATGCTGTGTGAAATGCACTCTGAGAAACTTTGATGAATGACTGGGGCAATTCATGTGGCTCACTAAAGGGCATCCAGCCCTTGCAGGGGTGTCAAGCCACGATGAATTGGTTAGTACAGGCATGTTTATAGACTGCCTAAGGAACCTTGTATCTGTGTGGTAATGTCAGAGATAATGTTATGATTCTCTGGACCTTGGGGGGCTTTGGTGACATGGTTAATGAGATAGCCCAGGGAGTGTCCCAGTAGGTTACTTGCAGACCTCCCACATCAAAAGGAGCAGCTTTGCCCCTTCAGAGCCTGCCGTCCTCCAGATCTCTCAGCTGGCCCTCGCTTTCCATAGGGCCACTTTTTTTTCTACCTCTTCCCCCTTCTTTTTTGGTTCTTAGTCAACATTAACTTTGGCTGCTGAAATTCAAAAGTTGTTAGTTTTTGATTTGGTTTCTCTTTGACCTGCCTACACAATGGTTTTCGAAGATTTTATAGGAACAGCAACCACCACGGTTACCCTTCTCCCAAAGCCTCAAAATGACAACAACAAAGCTTAAGCTAAGGAGGAAAAATGGGGGGGGGGAACTTAACCCTCTCTCTGTTTTCTCTCTCCCCATCACAAAAAAAAGAGGAATGTTTCTCTCATGCAGAGTTTGGTTACAAAGCAACGGTCTATGATAGTACAACTGGGTCTTTTATCTGCTGCACCCGAAGAAGTGAAGGGGAAAAAAGAAAAAAACCAAACAGTGGATCAATTGATAAATGAAAGTCTGTTATTCAAGTTTGATTTAAAGGCTTGATTATGGGCCTGTGGAAAAGGTTGTTTAACAATTTCTCTTTGTAGGGGGAAAAACTCACTGTACGTTTGGTTTAAAGTGAGGTTAGATGGCAAGTAAACATTCTTGTAATAATACAAGATCTTTGCAAAATTCCTGGGTCAGGAAGTAGATGTTCAGTATATTACATCATTGAAGGAGGCATACATCAAAGTTAATACAAGACTACCTCAAATGATCCTTCTAAAATATAAAAACCCTAAAGTTTTTATTGTGCTTTTGAAATTCTATAGGAAAGAAAAGGGTGAGGGCTGATGATGGATCATAGATTTGATAAACTTCATATCTCACAGATCTGATGACAGTTGCAAGTGTTCTCCTTTGGATGACTCTGCATGGTTAAGGCTTGTGATCTTGGGCAGAGAAATAAATACTTACGAGAAACCAAGATGGGATCTTCTGAAATGGCATAAGCAGCATGCTAACTGGTCTTGCCTGTGAATGTTCTGAACTTCATCGTCCCTGAAAGGGTCTGAATCTGGTAGCTTAAGATGTATGTCATGAGCTTTGAGCATTCATCTAATTCGGTTCTACTATGTCAGAATTTAAGTATCTGTTCATTGCAAATACTGAAGAAATGGTAAACATAAATGTGTATATATGGTTTTTAATATACGTATATGTACACTTATGTTGAGTCAAATGCTCTTGGCCCCGCTACTATTTTCTTTCAAATCCTTTTGTAAAGCATATCTACCCCTTGAAGTTTAAAAAGAACTCAAACAACGAAAAACCCCGAACAAACAAAAAACAATCCTGTCTAGCTAGACTATCTCTGGCCACCTCATTGAAATAACCAGAAACAGTCACCTGCTTTCTGCAAACCTCATTTGTGTTCAACAGTTCTGCTGGGGGTAGCTTCCCATAGGAGGGGTGGGGGGAAAGGTGGTGAAGGTGGTGATTTGTGTAGTTAATGATCATCGTAGCAGGTACTAAGTCTCCTGATGTTTTGTGGACAAAAATGAAGGTCCTAATCACTCTTTTGTATGTTCGTTAAAAGTTTATCTATTCTTTAAATGCTATTGGAGCCACATCAAGAGGTGATATCAAGAGAAGGCCATCCCCAGAAGCCTGTAGTATTGTGATTATGGCTAGTCTTGTTTGGTTTAAGCACCTGAGGTAGAACATTTATTTCAGAAGGTTGTTTTTTTTCTTCTTCTGGTGAGTAGAAGAAATATCTATGCTCCTCGACACCAAGCCAGCACCACCCTTCTGATGACACACTGTAAGCACCAAACTGTCTATGCTGAGTCTTTTGCGCTCTTCCTTCTGCAGGCAGGGCATCTCCCTGGGTGCTGCTGTCAACTTTGTGGGGAAAAAAATATCTTAAAATAATTTTAGGGGTTGAAAGCTGCTTTTGTTGAGAAAGTAAAAAACAAAATAAAATTTAAAAACCTTCTACAAAGCTACATCCATCAAAGTGCACAGGACCAAGATTGCGTAATTAGAATGAAGATCTTTTGTGATTGTTGGAAAGAGCTGATGTGGCCTTGAAAGGGTTGTATCAGTTCTCCTCTTGTTGCAGCACTGGGAGATGCTCCTCACCCTTGCCTGGCTAGCTGGAATGGCTTGCCTGGCCCAGCTGCTGCAGGGGAAGGCAGAAAGTGGGCAGAGCCAGGCCAGCCCCTCCCTTCTCTCTATCTCTCTGTTATCTGAATCAACTATCCAGGTAGAAGCACTTAAATGGCATTTATTTAATAAGTTACTTGCTGCTGGCCAGTATTGCTATAATGAAGTTGTAACTAGATCAGGGAGGAAGCAAATGCCAGGTTTGGTTTGGTAACTTGTCTTGCAGGGAAGAGGGGAAAAAGGCAGAATAAGCTGAGTGGTTTCCAAGACCCTAATCTATTTTTAAATAGGTCTCTCTGAAACTGTAGCAGCAACAACAATCTTTGCTGTAGTTAATGGGCTGTCAGTGTATCCTTTATTTGAATGACTGTTTTCTGAATCAGAAGTTAAAGACATCGTGTCATTGTCACTGGGTCAATGGCAGTAAGTCTAACAAAGGACCTTGAAGCCGCTGTGAGCAGCAGCCTCTGGTGACTTCAAAGTAACAGCAAGGTCAGGGGAAAAGCAAACTTAGCTAACAGTGTCCCAGTCTCACCGGTGTGGCCACGCAGGGTGTTTACGGCAGCCAAGCCTTGAGCATAAATCCCTTCCCCTCCCCAGCACATCACTGCGACCCTAAAGCAGGGTTGCTTTTTGTTGCTTATTGCCCTTTAAAAAGGGTAGAATGGTGCAACAATTCATAAATCTGGTTGTAGGAGAGAGTTGTTACAGAAGTGTGACTTGAAGAGCCAGGGCTATACGTGATCCTGGTGGTGGACTGGTGTGAAATTCTGAGTGCTGCCACAGTATGTGATGTGGTCAGCAGAGGGCTCAGAGGGAAGTGCAGGTGCAGGAAGGCTTCCTCCTGGGGCAGTCAGGGCCCAGAGCTCTCATCGACTCCTGTGGATGTTTCACAACTTGAGGCCCAGCAGCCTTTGGTGGTTGGAGGAGAGCAGGATGGCTTTTGTCTCCTTGACAACTCTGAACAGTGAAACTGGATTGAAATTGGGAGGTGCTATGACATTACAGGAAAGGTTCTGTGCTGGGCTACCAAGCTGATTGAGAGCTTGGAATCCACTCACCCTCTCGATATATCGTGTCCTTTTCTGGTGATCCTTACAAAGAAATGAAGGTCTCCCTCTTTGGGCTGTTGAGGTCGGGGGGGAGTTAACTGGATGAAATGAGATTTGACTGTGTGATGCTCAGCTGGTTAAGTGCATATGTGGCAGTGGAGATAGGCAATTAGAAATAGAAAATAAAGAATGCGGAGGGGGGAACACATGGTAGATGCAATGTACACTTTAAGCAGTGCTAAAGGAACACAATGTCTATTTTTCTAGAGGCAATATTACCTCAAATGGGGGAGCTGACCCTTTCCTGCTGGGCCTGCGGGTCATCCCCTACCAAGAGATGGTTTAACTTTACCATGTGGGTTGCAGTGGCTGGATCTGACAAGGTGGGCTGGAGCTAAAGTTCCTTCTTTCAGTTGAGCCCTCCTTGCTTTGGCATGTTATAATCAGACATTTAACATGATTTTAACATAGGGGTTTTTTGTATTCAGTCTCTTTGCGTGGTTTAAAATTCATTTCCAGGCTGTGATCTAATGGCAGTAATTACCTCAGAAGTGCATACAGTACGGGGTATGTTTATTTTTGTTTCAGCCAAGGCAAATGATTACAGGTCTTGGCTTCACTTCAGGGCTCAGCTCTGTTGGGAGAGCCAAAACCAACATCTACCTTTGCAATCTGGCAAGCAGGTCCTAAATACCTTACGCAAATGTTTGATTTAATGATATGAAGGGTAGCTAGAGCAGGAGAGCAAAGCCCTTTGAGTCCTGATGTTGCAGTGGATTGCTGGACTGCAAATTACTTACTAACTCTATGTTGTGGAGTGACCCAGCTTTGTCATATAATGACTACCACTCCCTGTTATAAAGTGGTAGTTTGCTCATTAATTCTCTTGAATTTCTGCAGTGCCTTGTGAGCACTTTGGCTGACATTGGCAGCAGCATGAAAGGCACGAGTAGCAAAATACCTGTAAGATTTATCTGCATGTATATTTCAGTAGCTACAGGAATAATTCAGTCTGTTACATGCAAAAACGGGTTTGCATAATTTCAGGCTTGGAGCTTATGTCATGTGTGCAAGCATAGCTGTTCTCCCTTTAAGTATTTCCTGGCAGAAGCATCTGATAAGAGAGTGGTGGATGAACAAGGAGTACAATCTACTCCATTCCTGCTGAGTAGCGTGTGGTGATAAAGCCCACCCTGCATACTCTGTCCATATAGGGTTAACTGAGAAGTTTATGCTTTGGTGCTTCTGCCAAGGTGCAGAGGATTTAATTTTTCTACTTAAAGAACTGCAACATAAAAATCAAGTCCTTAACTATGTTTCTAGAGAGCAGAGGGGAAGTTTTCATCCTTCCCTCAGTTTAACTTCTTTGTGATGTGTACCGAAATGCAGCTGGATATTTTGGGTCAGCAGTTGGCTGCACATGGAAAACACATGAAAGAACTTTGTGGATCCTAGCTGTATCTATAGAAAGGAAATGTGCCCTTTGAATATCTGACAGCTATGGGGGATTTCTTTGCAAGTGCAACTAATGTGATGTCCTGATTTCACACGTCCTTTTTTATTTTGTAACTCTTGGGAAGAACAAGAAGTTACAGAAGAAAGTGGAGAACACCCCTTCTAATAGGTACCTGAATAGAGAAGTGAGTTGATGATGATTACCTTGGAGCTGCCGCAAGTTTCTGCAGGAACCAGGAGTACTCAGCACATCCCAAGCTCATGAAAGGAGGATTTAGCTTACTTTAAATGTATTTTTCATGATAGCCATGACTATTAAGCTTTGACATTCGAGAGACCTACAAATGCTCAAAACCACTGAAAAGAGAGACTTCTGCTTTAAAATGTTGACTGTTGCTTTCTAGGAAGAAGAGGCATGCTGTCTTGGCTGTTCCATTTTTAAACTGCTTAAGCTTCATCAGCTTAAGTAGAGCTGCTCTGAGTTTATACTGGAAAAGAGAAGATTAAACTCTGCTCCCCTTGAATAGAAAAGGTTATTTTAATGTTTTTGTATTTTCTGGCTTTCTCACGTGACTTCACAATCTAATTTCTCTGCTACCAGAGATCCTCTCAGTCACATCTATGTTAAAAATTTAAAAGCAATATATATTTAAATGTAAAACAATATGGATGAGTGTGTGCTCACATGCAAAAGTACACTTGGGGGGGTGTACACATATACATACAGTTTTAGTAAGTGAGAGAAGACGGGATGACACAGTGGTGATGAGTGAGATCGTGAATTATATTTTCAAGACTTTTAAATTGTTTCATGAATGGTGAAACTGTAAGGATTGATGTTAGAACATACAGAACTACTGAAATTATGCCAAAAGCATAATTTCCTTTTGAATTGGAGTGTGTATAGTCCTTTTCCAGGGGTCTCCTCTCCACTGTTCATCACTTCGGATGAAAGTGAGTGTCTAATAACGCCTGTGTGTAATAACTGTTTATTTTGACCTTTAGAAAAGAATGACGTGCTAAGGGATAGCATCTAACCTATATAGAAAAAAAAAGCATCTTTAGTAAAAGTGTGAAACAAAGCTTCTTCGAAGTTGGGATTCTACTTTACTTTGGAGCAAGTGTTTGTAGGAAAGGAAAAATCCAAACCCAATTGGTTCTCATCCCGGATCTTGAGGTAATCTCTATTTCTGTGGAGATATTCATATTGCTTCCACTTCATTGATCAACTTAACATTTCCTATGAACTTAAAAGAAGAAATAATCCTATCTGCTTTCCTTTTTTTCTCTTCTCCTATGCAACTGCAGTAGTAGATGAACTCATTTACTGAAGTCTTTGTATAGGTATATAATTTATTGAAGGCTGTCAGAATTCATGAAGAGCTTTGCATTTATTATTGAAAACAGTGTAGACTAGCATTATTTTGAAGGGGATGGAGAAAAATAAATTATTTTAGTTAGATCCTTTTTCTGAGGAATTTCTTCGATCCTATCCCAAATGCTGACAAAGATCACTTTATTTGTCAGCAGCATGATGACTGCAGTAGGATGCGGCTGTGACACACTACTCAGTGAGACAGGACCACTTGCATGATGACTGCAGAGTCAAAAGATGGACATTAAAACTGGACTCTGTATGGGTTTGGGAAACCAGTGCAAAGAGCGGACCTCCCAGCTGTTGTGTTTGTAACAAGTTGAATTATTGTTGCTTTAAATTCTACAGGTTGCAGTCTTTCCAGATTGTGTTGCTGGAGTCTTAGATATAATTAATTTCAAATAGTGCTAGCTGTGGTTATATTACTGCTGGTTGCTTGTGGGAAATGGTCAAAACCAAACACCTACAGGCACCCAGCTGAAATCCCTGCTTGATTTGAACAGCAACAGGGAGGTTAAAAAAATGGACATTTTCATGCTTTCATGAGATCAGAAGTAATACCTTTAAAATTGTAGTGTAGAAAGTCTGTTAAACCATGTGCACTGCTCATAAAAGCATGAACTTGTAGGCTTGTGAAACTGAGAGGCAGTGGAAGATCTGAGAGCTTCTGAAAGAGGGAGCCCTGTGAGACCAAGCTGGAGCTTCACGCCTTCCATTTCACCTCGGAGGCAATGGTCTGTAAGGTTCACAAACCTTGCACGTGTTTCTCCCAAATATTTTGAAACTGCAGAACATGAGAAGCTGTTGCACTTTTCTAGAAAGAAATTACTGTATTTGCTTCAGTCGTTAACTGCTGTAGTAAGTGGCAGCTAGTATAAAAACAAAAGAAAAACAAAATGTTAATGGATCTGTACAGGTGTCTCAAAATGACTCCAACCCTGATTAAAAAACCAAAAAACCCTAAAAGCTTGCACAAACATATATATGTAGCTATACTGTCATGTCCTTCAGATGCCAAGATACTAGGGAACTGCGTTACTCAACACTGAAGGAAAACACAACAGAAATGGCCAAAAAGAGCACTCCTGTTCCCATGAATGTCACCGAAGTACAGCAAAACTCTGAATGACCTTCAGATATTAGAGAGATTGAGGCTAAGGATTTTTTGTACCTATCTATTCTGTCTTATACATAGGTTTATCTATAATATACCTAGATATACTTATCTATACTATTTTATAATATCTGATAAGCAAAAAAAAGCAAGTCTTTGAAACGATTTTCTTCAGCAAAATCATTAATTGAAAAAAAAACTTTTGAAAAAGGAAATCTACTGTGTTGCAGTGATCCTCAGGCTTATTCTATTACTGCTTTTTATTATTATTGGCCTACCTATGAAAAAGTTACTTCTTTCAAGGCTCAAAATCCATACTTTACAAAATGTACAACTTTGCAAAGCTTACTGTTAGTCAGAATTTTTTCAGGCATCCTGAGAAGGTTACTGCTTTGTCTTAAAATGAATATATATAGAGAGGGAGATTACAAGTTGCTTTTCCTTGGGAAAAAGTAAAATAACACAGCCTGAGGGAGGTTAGCACTGATGGGGAAGCAGTAACTTTTCTTAGATATGAGGTTTTGTTGGTTTTGTTTGAACTAGTGTGTTTGGAGGAACAGGCAAGCTTTTGAAGACTCACATGCTCCTTCAGCATGAAATCAAAGCAACAAACTTCACTTGAGAGAAGAATAGTTGCTCACAACTTAATTACATTGATCAATGAGATGATTTAGAGTTAGGAGGGATGTGTGCAGAAAAGGTCAGAATCTGGGAAGAGCTCAAGGCCAGTTTAATGTGCTTGTTTCCCCCACTCTCGCTTCCCAATAGCTTCCACAGAGATCATTAAAGTCAGCGAGTGCTGAGATCTTCAAAACATTATGGACATCTGTAAACTTCTTTATCTAGAAAAAAATTACATGTTTTTTCTTTACATCCACCAGTAGCTGAGCCAAGCTTGTTGCAAGCAAGGAAGACTTGTAATATCAAAGATTTACTTAATTTTCATTGCTGCACATAAAACATCTGACAGTATTTGTCGAGAAAACTGAAATGCCCCTCTTTGTTTGTACAAGCCAAAGAAAAAGTACAGTGTATCCGTCTGCAAACGAACATCAAAGTACTTCTGCAAAATCAGGGATGGTGACATATATTTGGAGAAACAGTATGAGAGCCGCCTGTTACAGAGTCATGGGGGTCTCTGCACTTACCAAGCATAATCCTGATTGGAGCCACATCTTTTCTTTTTTCTCTTTATTATCACTTCGTGGTTAACATTTGTTGATGAGTAGGGTTAACAGCACATTTTCAGTGACATTCAGCTCTTTTAACAAGCTCTCTCCAGTCAAAGGTGGCTGGCCTGAAAAAAAAAGAGAAAAGTCATTAAGCAAACAAATCTTTGCCAAGAGTTGATGCTAAACATGCCATCACCCTGTGTGAGTTATTTACTGTATATGAAATTTATTCCACAAGACTGTGACCTTGATGTTGATTAACCAGAAATCCCTTCTTCTCTTGTCATTATTAACAGCTTTAGGTGCCTCGAGTGGCCCCTCTCTCTTTCTTTCTTTCTCTTGTTTTTTTTTTAAAGCATCCATTAAGGAAGATTTTCTCAATTTGTCATTTCTCTCGTAGTGCTGCTCATTGGTTTAACCTCTTGAGGCACAACCACTCCTTTCCACGAGGCTGCCAGGACAGCGGTGTGCTGGTCATGCAGTCGGTCTGCCCCTCTCCGCTTAGCACGCCTGCCGTGGTGTGAACGATTACTGACATGTAACAAAAGGCAAACAGTCCTCGTGAGGAATCAGGGTATTCCTTTAGCATGGTGATGCATCTGAATAGTCTTATAGATGCCTCCGAGTCCTAGGGGTCTCAGGGGAGACTTCTATTGTTTCAGGCAATTCAGTCCATTATCCAAAAAGCATGGAAAGGGAAATGGGATTTCTTCCTCTGTGCATTCCTATTTCCCAGGCCCGTCAGTCGTGGTAAGGCCGCTTTGTGGCTCTCTGGGCAGGCACAGGGCAGAGATACGGACTGTATGCAGGACAGAGTTTCTGCACTAGTTCTTGCGAGGCGGAGAGGGAGCATATTATGGCTGTTCTTTACTTGCTTAAGGCTCAAAAGGGCCTCTCTGTAGACGTAGGAGATGGAGCATCAGTAGATTGCCCTTAGGTCACTCAGCTTTGAGTAGACCCCAAATATGGAAGATGGTTTAAATCCACCTCCAGCTCAGTATAAACACAGGATCAGAGAAAGAACTGAACCTTTTTGGTGCCTGCTGCTAAGCGTGAAACCGTTTACGGAACAGAAACACTGCAAGTATTCACTTATGCTGGCAATTTCTGGAAGGGGAAAAAAAATCAAGGGACAAGAACTACACCAAAAAAAAATGCTGGATGTGTTTTTTTGGATTCTTTTGGGGTGAGGTCACATGGTGATAAATGGAATAGACTGGGAGAATTGAAAACTGAACTTGCTGTAAAGCCTGATTAGAGTGGATTGCATTACAGAGTATAGCTGGCACCTCTTGCTATAGGGAAAGCCTGGCTGCCATAGACTTTGTGGCCATTGGCATAGATTCATTCAGTGCTTTGCAATTTTGCTGTTTAACACTCCCCTTTGGCAGCCTCTTGGCACACTCTCTTGTGGTGGAATACGAAGTTTATCACCGCAGCTGTATGAGATTGTACCTGGTTTGAAAGCTTTCAGGATCAATTATTGACAGTCCATATCTCCCTTTCTTTTCTACTGGCTATCCCAGATGAGTGTATTACTCATGGTTTGCTGTTCCTTCCATAGCTTATAAACAATCCTGCAAAACCAAGCATGCGAAAAGGCACAGCATCATTAAGATAACTTATATACTCCTAATTCTGCTCCATTGTGCAAATATGATATATATACGACTTTAGCTCGGTCATTGCATAGGCTATATCTGACCTGAGTGACTGCTGCTGCACTCCCAAGCCCAGGTGAGTCCTTGGCCACATCTTGATCCCGCAGTGGGATGGATGGTACAAAGCAACCACCCCTTCATTGTACCTCAGCTGCAAAGGGGAAAAGAGCTGGCTGCATGGAATGATTAAGAGTCGGGACATGCTCTGCAGACCCCAGCCTAGGTGCTTGGGTGAGACCCTGGCCGTGGGCCATGCCCTCATGTGCGCTTGCAAGACAGCATAGGTGCAGCATCATCTGTTCTTCATGGAAACGTCAATTCTGTGCCTTTCGCAGGCAAGGCAGGGTGTATGAGCTGTGGAGTGGTTGTTATCTTGAGCCTTAAAACACAGCTTATTGCTAAATGTCCTGTAAAGACCAATATGGAGCTATTAATTCCTTAAGGGCATTACTAGGATGCTGTTGACAGTGATATCACTATGGCATGTGTAACATTGCTAGAGATGGGAGATGTATTAGTCCTGGCAAACTGCTGCATTTCTGGAGTGTTAATGCTCAGGTGTGGATGGTGGGATGGTGGGGTGGGAAAAGTGAGTGGATACAGCTGAAAACCAGTGTCCGGTTCTTATTTACAGCAGAAACATACATGCTTACATTTTCAGCAAGTGTAGGCAAAACAGCATACCTAGCAAGGAATGCAAACAACTGTTATGGTTACATCCACAGGGGAACTCAGCAAGCCAAATACAAAATTATGAGATCAGATGAGAGATACACAAACAAAAAAGCTGAAATGACACTTGAGGCTTAAAAACTGAATATTCTCAAAGCATTGGTTTTTTGTCACAATCTATGTTTATCAAATTCTTTGTTTTTGACAAAAATACAATTTTTTCATGAAACCGCCTAAGTGAAAAACTTCTGATCAGCTTTGAATCAGATAGATACAGTTAGTTAATGTTTGAATAAATCAGTGTGTATACTAATTTGTATTATTGATATATTACTAATTTATATTATTAATTTAAAACTAGAATTTTTCAGGTTAGTATACTAACAGTATTTTTTCAGTTTGGGCACTGGTTTGTTTCAGGCCTTGTTTTTCATTGGCTTGTCACACAGGAGCTAGTCTGTGCAATCTGTTATTATTTCTTTCTTTAGCTTTGAACAGCTCCATTTATCCAGTTTTCTGTGATTTCCTGTGTTACATGTGATGTAATTTTTTTATTTGTAGTATTACAGTATGCAATAATCATGATGTGACAGGAGCTATTTAAAGGGGGGAGAGAAGTTATTTCACTGCAAAACATACTGCAGCAGCTCCAGCTGGTACAAGCTCGTTGCCTCTGCTATCTCTTGTTTTCTGTTGTTAAACAGGAGTGCAATATTTCTGCCGATGTTTTCCCCTGCATGTCCACAGGTCAAACTTAAAAGTAACTGTTGTTTTCTCTGTAGTGCTCTGGGCATTGCAGAGCATGACCTGCTACTCCATTAAGAAATCTGCAAAACCTGAGCTGATTCTCTCCTTGCATTGAAGAGTTTCTTTGTTGGTTTTTAAGAATACACTCAGTTGCTTCATTTTTTCATGTTTTCTCTACCTCTTGAGAGATCCTAGGTTGCTCTTGTTTTCCTTTGCTATATAACACATGTACATCTTTACACCGAAATGCAAACCCTGAATTTAGCACTGCACATCTTGCCTGGTGATTGATGCTGCGGGCTTTGGGCTCTCATGACCCTGGCTAAAATGCCATGGGATATCTGCATGGCAGCAGCATATTCAGCAACAGGTTATTTGGCATCTTCCCCTAGGTTGACTTTCATGTGTTTTGTCCCACATTTTATTTGATTTCTTTATGCTAACTATAGAGGGAAAATGGGTTGAATGTCAACCTTTTTTACAAGTCTTTCTATGTTTCAGTTTTCCTCAGACACCTGGAAAGGCCAGCTGTCAATAGTATGATATCACAGGCTGGCAACGTGCTCGCTGCCACCAGCATCACCACCACAGCCGAGGTTCCTGTTTGGACATTGCTGAAAGGCAGACTCAGTCATGGCCAACTCTTCCCAATGACCTTGCCATTGCCACTGAGATTTTTGCAACACTTGAGACTCTGGTAGCAATTGGACATCACAGTTCACTGTTAAATGCCTAATTCTGTATGGGTACCATCTGGTATCCTCCCTTCCTAGAGACATTTCCTCTGACCTTTCTTTTGCAATAGATGGTGAGGATGTAGGGAACTTAGAGCATTATAGGAAGGGAGATGGAAAGCAAAGTAGAACTGCATTTAATGCAGTCAGTGAATGATGTGTAGCACAATGTAGCTGCAAAAGCAAATTAAAACTTCTGGTACCAAAAGCTTAAGAGTTTGCCTCCCCCCAGAAGATGCATAGCATGTCCTGCCTGGCTCCAGCTGCTATACAGGACAAGGTTCTCCAATCATTACTGTATCATGTCCACCAGCCTAGCGTGAGAATCTTTACTATCTTAAATGGTGCTAGATGTCATCTTTTAGCCAACCGAATCATGCCTGGATAAACTTAAAATCTCCCCTCAATCTGCCTTATGGGGACTTAAAAGATATGTGGAGTTCTAGTCTAAAAATTAAGCACAGTGGTTTGTACAAGACCTTCGTTAGCAACCTTTTCTGTATCTTGTCTCTAGTGCATTGTAACTGTGCGATGCTGAGAAAGGTTCCTTGTCATGTCATCTAAGGCTAGACACCCTATAGCCATTAACGTTAGTGGTTCGGATTTAATATCTAGGTTCCTTATGCTGCTGAAGATGGTCTGAATATGCTGATACTGAAAGTGGTTCAGGACCGCACCACACACCTGAATCAGGAGTCCTTTGAATATATATCATAAACCAGATCTTCTAGTGGCAACTCCACAGCAGAGATGGTCCTCACAACTACTTCCAAACCTGCTGGTTTCCATGTGGGAAGATAAGGGCTGGGAAAAGGAGCATATATAGTTTAAATCTCCACAGGGATTGTAGAATAGCATATAATTGTACCTAGCAGGTAGTTTCAGATGCTTTGAAAAGTCACCCTGGATATTCTTCTTAAATAGATTTGTCTGTGGGGAAGGGGAGTAAGACATCATTTGCTCATCTCGTGAAATATATGCTTAAAAAAATTAAAAGAATTATGTAACCTAGTTGAATTACATAATTTTAGCTTTTATTTAGCAGCATGTTTGTTGAACTGTCTTCCAGTTCCTGCATTGTAAACAAAGATAATATAAGAAAAATATTGACCAAATTATTTTAACGTAATACTAAGCTGAGAAACTAAATGTATGTGAACTAGGACAAGCTGAGACAATTATAAAAGTCCTTGTAGCTTTCTAATAGGAAGGTTTGCCCTTGTGTTTATACATAAGTTTTTATGAGTGGATATTACTGGTTAAAAAAATACAGTGGAATCTGCATGTCCAGTGTACTTGAATTAATATGGTTCCAAGTATTTTGTTTTATGTTCTTAAACCCACAATACTTCAGATGGACATCCTGTGCTTAGTCTCCTTCTCATGCTTTTATAAAGAAAGAGGGAAGAAGGAGAGGTGCAAGATGACTGTAAAAAAAAAAAAAAAAAAAAGTGCTGCTCCTACTTGAATATTTTCATAACAGGTTGTTTTTCAAAATATGCAATTTCAAATCAGTAGTGACCATCATAGCTTTAGCTGTGACAAGAAAATGAATTGGGGACCTCTGCACTCAAAGCTGCACTGTGTGCTGCTGTGTTAATAGTGCAGAAGGCCTGTAATAAGAGTCACTGCATTTAAAGAAAATCTACCTAAGCCCTGCTTAGCTTTTAATGTGCATTAAACTGGGCAAACTCGAGCTGAAGTGGGTCTCTGCTGCAACTGTAACTGTACCAGAGGATGCACTGTCCAGTGGTGAAAGCACTAGAGCATGATCTCAGGTTTGGTCTATGGATGGCCTCAGGTTTGGTGTTTGACCTTGGACAAATCACTTTGGCTGTGTCTATAGTATCAAACCAAGGAGAAATGCGACGTTGGAACGGGCTCTGTATACATTGCATTTCCTACCTCTTGTTCCCATGGAAGGAGACCTTGGATGTGTGGACCAGAAGAGAGCTGGGGCATGATCTAGCGTGTCTCATGGTCCGGGCGGGCAAAGGTGGAAGAGTTCTGATGTCTGCTGTGCAACCTGGACAGGCTTCTCCCTTTTTCAGCAATATCACAATATCGATAGGGATTGCATTTACCAATCTTGTTAGGGAGCTGAGATGAACTCTGCAGCACCTGAATGTTTCACTAGCATGGGTTGTTAAAGTATTAGAGAGAGGCTCTAACATATACATGGTATAGATATAGGACATATCTATAAAAATCCAGCTTGGAAATATCAGAGTTGAGTATTTTGCTATTAATTTCTGGCTCAATCACCAGCATTCAGATGTTTTCCTCTTTCTGAGGAAAGGGTGATGGAGGTCCAAAGTTCAGTCGTGAATGCCTGTTGGCAGCAACAGGATTGTGCACATGCACCTAAGGCAAGAATTGGCCAAAATGTTACTAGAGAAGACGTGATGATTTCTCAGGCTTTCTTTACATTCACTATGAAAGAATGAGCTGCGCCATATCTAACTCAGAATTAGCAGTACTGCTGATATGTTTGATGTTTTTAACGCCCTGCTGTGGCTTGGTATAATTGGCTTTTTTGGTGTGTGTGAGTGAGGAGGCTTGCAGGCTGCACAGAACACAGCCTGTGTGGCACTGGCTCCCTGTTGATTTAGTTTCATTTTCTGTTTTTCTGCCTTGCTCAACTGCCTGTAACGGCATTAAAGTATTCTTCTGATCTTTGTTTCCATGTGTTCTCAAAATGCAGTTTTTGAAAGCCTTTATGCCAAAGGGACATTCAGAGTGAGAGGCAGCTCTCAGATTTGTTTCAAAAGCCATTGACAAATTACGTACTTGATTGAGCCTTGTTTATAATAACTTCTACTGAGAGAGCCTTCACATTGGTATTAGATTAGATTAAACAGGGAAGGGTTGAATTAAAGCTCCCAGAAATTATTTGCTTGTGGTATTGACATGCTACCTCGAAGCAGGAGGTAATTAAAAGTTTCATGAGAAAGTCTGTGGTGCCAAGCAGTGTGGCTAGATTTTTCCCTTCTTCCACCATCTACACTGCATTATAAGAGCTTTAATTCGGTGGTTTTGGGTATGACGACAAATAAACTGGTAACTCATAATGAAATTATGATGTCCCATGGAAACTCTTATCACTCTCCAACTTCTTCACTGAACTTCAGGGCTCCTGACCAACTTCCCTCTGCTCATCCCCACTGCACCCAACTTCGTTAGTAATACTCTGTGTGTGTTAAGTTTTGCCTCCTGCTATTGCTGAGTTGCATGCACCTGGGGAACTGTGTATCCATTTATGTCCTGGTTCTCAGCAACTTCATGCATACTTGCTGGGAACTTAAAACAGAAACTCTGCTCAGGCAAATCCATTCAGTAGAAGTTCACGAGTCCTACCTTGGACTGCAAGTACAGACAAGTACCTATTGTTACCATCCATACTGTGCTGTCAGAGTCCAAGCTCTTTTCTGAATACTTCCTGCCCAGAACTGTGTTCAGAGGTCAACAGCGACAACTCGGTACATACTGCAAAGGAGTTGTGGAGAATCACAGACCCTGACAACCAGACGAGTACATGGCTGTGCTTCCCTTAGGTACTGAAGAACTAAATTGCAGGAAAAGGCATTAGGCTGGAACAGGTTGATGTCTCTACAGGAACAGTCTCAAAAACTTAAGATAAAACATCCTCTGGCCTCCTGCTCATCCACTGTTAAACTCTGTGTCCATGCCAAGATCTTGCCTATCAAACTAAAATAATCTCTCTACCTCCACAGCTTGTCACATTGTCCCCTGCCATCTGCCAAAACATACTTGCCAAAATAGACTTCCTTTCCTACAGCCCAGGACAATTGACCTTCAACCCTCCCATCCCCCTCCTGGCTTTATCAGCCTTACCAAAACTTTATCATCTTCCAGATCAGAAATAATCTTACTGCTTCCACTGCTTTCACTTAATTCCTCCTCTCATTTCCTTACCATTCTTACTTCTTGCTGTTTCCAATCCGTATGCATGTTTATGTGGCTCTAGCTGAATAAGAGTGAGTGTTGGTCATTTTACACATGGAAATGAGTGGATAAGTGGAAAAGGTGATCTGGAATAAGATGCCAGCTCTTAAAGAATTTGATTTTTCTATAGTCTTATAACTGAAGAAGAGTTAGAACTCACCCAAGTTAGACAACAGTACTTTGTCATTGAGGAAAAAATCAGTACTAGTGACAAGCAGCAGATATGTATTTGCTCCCCCCAGAGAGCCAACAAATTACATCAGTGAAGTCTTCTGAGAGCTGAGTTCCTAAGCAAGTGATTTTGGGGGAGAAGAAATCAATTGAATTACATTTCATCAGGCTGGATTGGGTAGGAGGATTGGCCACACATACTGACTGCTGTCCTCTGGATGTGCCAACTGTTACTTAATTCAAGGTACGAGTTTAAATGAACTGTGGATATTGCAAGCTTCCAGGTGTTTGGGGTTGAGTGCCACTTAATAAATGATGTTGTCTTGGCACCCAAAGTGTAGCAGGTGACCAGCTTTTTGGAGACTTGTTTGAGGGGACGATTCAGCCCCTTCCCCACCCCCTTGTTGTCCCATTCTCCTGTCTGGAAAAGTTTGTGAGAGTTTTATGGATATAAATGGTCATTGAACCATTAATTTCTCTCCATAAGGGATGTTCTGTATGCCTACCACCAATGACAAAGTAAGGATATGAAGCATTGACCTTTCCTATATCAGTAAAACCAAATTCTTTTCAAAGTCATGAGAAGCACTTGAAGAAAGAAGTGCATGCGATGGTATCATATATGAACACGAACTGAAGATGAATGGCTTACAGTGCAGGCAGACTTTTAAGCACAGGATTGGCAAGCATGATGTACAAAGCAGTCAGGAAATGATGGGCTTAATGCTCAAGAAAACACCTTTCCATGGTCCATCTTCTCCTTCTTCCACACTGTAAGAAGGCAGCATCATACAGACTCCTTCATTATTTCAGCCTCTCTCTTACAGAAATTGGAGGGACTTCACGAACTTTTGCTGTCTCTCAGCCTGAAGCCAGACAGCGGTTTGG
>VYZW01032297.1:78886-217971 GCA_013401315.1 Balaeniceps rex
GAAAAAAAGAAAGAAAGAAAAAAAAAAAAGAAAAGAGCTTATTCTGTGCCTTCTCCTTATACTTCTGTAAGTTTGGGTCCTTGTTATGAGCTCTGATACTTTGAAGGGTGGGAGAAGGAGAGATCTGTAGTCCAGTCACAGAGTTAACAGTCAGGAATTTGCAAGCCTGAGGCCCTTGACGCCAGCATGTGAATCTACCAAGTGCAGGGCAGAACTAGAAAGCGTATGGAGGCTCTTGTCCAAAGGAACAATGCTAACACAGTATAGGCAATGCAATATTTCAGATGTCCATTTCACAATGAGTATGAGCGGGGAAAAAAAATCCGGATGATATCTTTGTCTGGGAAGAGGGCTAAGTGGAGCTAGATGCAGAGACACATTTCAGTCACGAATGAATATTACGTCTGCGCAGTGAGCTCACCTTTTACTGACCACAGGATGTTTGAATCAGAGGAACACATCAGTTTGTGCAAACCTAATGCCTTCATCTAATTAGAGCTAGCTTCTACTCTAGAAACACTAATGATCTGTAGTTTTCCTTATGCAACTCTGCTATGGAAGGCAGCCTTGCTGCACTCTTGTTTCTGTGTGTATCTAAGGATATGTTATGTGCCAAGGGGAATTCAAGCTGGAAGCCATAACCATACGGCACAAACAGGCGCTCAAGAAGAGTTAAAATACATAAAAGGGGCAAGCATAGATGCAATAGCACCTTTCAATAGTCTCCGATTCTTTGCTCAGCGAAGAGATTTCACGAACCCCCTCTTGTTTGTCTGTTGACTAACTTCCAGTAAATATTTCTTAGCTGCCTATCTGGCATCTTATGCAGAGTTCTTGCATCCACATTTTCCTTTGTCCAGGAGTTTCTCATGTTTCCAACTGTGTGGAGAGCCATTTCTTTCTCTCTGATGTGAACTTGACTCCTGCCTTCATTTTTCAGTCCTAAGTTCTTGTATTGGAAGAAATGGTTGATTCCTATACACCTTCTGCAGACTACTTTCTCATGTTTGTCAGCCTTGTCATATGCCTCAGTCATCTCTTTTCCAGCCTGAAGAGTTCCAGCCTGTTCAGTTCTTTGTTGTGCGTTTGCTTTCTAAGCTCCACAGATGTAACTCCTTCGACTAAAATCAGTACCTTGAACACCAGCGTGAAAATCATTAAGGCAAATAAAAAGAAAAAGCATCTCAATTGGTGGAAGATTTCTGCTCTGGAGCCATGATATGAGAAGGATATGCATAGGCAGCTAATGTGGAAGAGTGACCAAAGAGACAGTCAGTGCCAGTATCTAAAATGTAAGGACAATACACATAAAGAAGTCATCTTTTTTCAGGGATTACCGGAAGCCTTAGTAATTCTAAAGGATTTGTTCCTAAAACATGGCAAAATTGTCCTTAGTCATGGGAAGAAATCTAAGAACTTGGAGCAACTAAAAACAAACAAACAAAATGAGACCCCACCTGGAGTACTTCATCCAGCTCTGGAGTCCTCAGCACACGAAAGGCATGGACCTGTTGGACGAGGTCCAGAGGAGGGCCACAAAAATGATCAGAGGGATGGAGCACCTCTCCTATGAAGAAAGGCTGAGAGAGATGGGGTGGTTCAGCCTGCAGAAGAGAAGGCTCCAGGGAGACCTTATTGCAGCCTTTCAGTACTTAAAGGGGGCTTGTAAGAAAGATGAGGACAGAGTTTTTAGTAGGGTTTGTAGTGATAGGACAAGGGGTAATGGTTTTAAGCTAAAGGAGGGTAGATTTAGACTAGGTATAGGGAAGAAATTGTTTACAATGAGGGTGGTGAAGCACTGGAACAGGTTGCCCAGAGAGGTGGTAGATGCCCCATCCCTGGAAACATTCAAGGTCAGGTTGGACAGGGCTCTGAGCAACCTGATCTAGTTGATGAGGTCCCTGCTCACTGTGTGGGGGTTGGACTAGATGACCTCTAAAGGTCCCTTCAAACCCAAACCCTTCTATGATTCTGTGAAAAAGCAGTACCAGCATACAATAGATTGTCATTACCAATGCAATCTCATTGTACTGAAGGGGATTTTTCAGTTTGCACCAATTCCTCTAGCATGCATGCTCTCTCTGATAAGGGCACTGACACCTCAGTGTTTTCCTTGTATGCACTCCCTCCTGTGTACCCATCATACATTTTCAAAAAACCCCTAAGCTCTCCAGTGTGATGGAGTTATTTCCTTGTCTCTCTGAACTTCCCTATTGCTGCAATTCCCTTCTCGTGTCACCTGGTGGCTGCTGAGCCCTTCTGCAGCTCAGAAGGTGCCGTCTGCTCCTGGGAGCACCAGAGAGATCGGCAGCAGTCCCAGGAGATTTGTGATAAGGATGCATTGGTCACAATTTTTTTATTCCTAGTTATGGAATTTGACACCATAATCTTGCTGCGAGCAAAATAGCCAGTGTTTTTCATGGAAAAGGAGAAAGAACAGGCATAAGTATTTTAATTTTGAGTTAACTCCTGCTGTTTACACATAATTCCTCTTGATAGTTTAAAGTGAGAATCAGGCCTTTAGTGCAGAAAAATATGTGATTCTTTATTAACATCCTCTTCTTCACAGTTGCATCCATAAGTAGATTGACTGGGTCCGGGATGAGCAAGGTAATTATTTTTAACAGTGTTCATCCCGATCTTCACCACAAACTGGGGACAGTTCAAATCAGAACACTGAGCAAAAAATACTGAGCAATAAACCTAACATCAGTAATTGCTTAGTTTCTTTTCAAAGCGTCAAGTGAGATCACTATCCTGTATGCATAACTGAGGGACCCATTTTCTCCCTGTGACAAAGAAGGATTTTGTTTGCCAATGTAGGTCGAATTTGCTGGAAAAGTGTGAGCAATCATTTTTATTAATCTTGGAGCTTGTAGGGTGGTGGTTTTGCTTTGTGTTTAGTTTTTGGTGGGGGTTTTTTATTCCAATAAATACATCCATAGGATCCTTATTTCCTATTTGCCCGGCAGGGTGGTTAGAAAGGGTTGTTGTGGTGATGTATCTTGTTGAATAAGAGCAGGTGGTTTTCACCGTTGTCTGTCAGTCCAAGTTGCCGCCTGGTTTACAATGAGAGGTGTGAAAAAGGCACACTTTTCCCACAGGGCAAACACATGTTTGGGTGAAGGTTTGTGTTTAAAGGGCAGATAATTAATAGCTGTAAAGAGTCTGTTCCTCTAAACATAGCAAGGTGGTGATTTTCTCTTGAACAAATGCTACCAGGGGAGAACTTTTTCCCTAAAAAAAAAAAAAAAAAAAAAGTCTGCTTAGGAATTTAAGGTCAGGAGTCCTGTTCAGAGCCAGTAAGATTCATCCTCTTACCTGTTTCAGGTATTTCTATCAATCTGGTTTTATCTTTGGAGGGAAGTCTGAGATGTCTTATCTGGGGAGGTGGAGGATGGGAGTGGGGTGTGTGAGCACCTCCTTTCTAGTTGCCCTTCAAGATCCTGTTGGATTTGAGGACTTGATGTCTGTCCCCCTGCCTTTCCAGTACTGAAAAACAGGAGCAGCTCTCCCGTGTTTACAGGTGCTCATGCAGTGAGCTATGGTATGAGAGAGTACTTCTCTTTCTGGTCCACTAAAACAGAGCAGAGCTCCCCAGAATTCTGCCAGGGCTGAGAGATGCTCCCACCAGTGCTTCCCCTTGGTCCTGACTCCTCTTCAGTGGTAAACCCAGTGAGGGCTTGGGTTTCCCTTTCAGCCAGCTTTCTGCAGTGCTGGGGAGTGGAGGGGAGAGGTGGGCTGCCCTTGCCTGCAGCAGGCCAAGGTGAAGGCTGGCAGGGCTGGGGCTTTGGAGGCTGGCTCAGCTGGGGCAGGTCTGCAGGACAGGGTTGGTGTCTGTGGCTCCTCTGGGAGACCACCAGAGCACCTCTGTTTTTAGGTGTATTCCCAGTTCTTCTCAGACCTCTCCTGACCTGCCTTTTAAGTCCTCCTTTTCCACTGCTTCTGTTTCGTTTATGACACTTGGCTTTCATGCAGCACTCAGAGAAGTTAAGGCTTGTTCTGTGATGATGAGGACAGTGTTCCTCTTCCTTCAATCTTTCTTTTACATCTGTATAGTTTTCTAAGTGGCATTTATACTGTCTTCCACCCCCTTCATTCCTTCCCAAAATTACACTTCATTTTCTGTGCTGCTGGCAGCCGCTGAGACAGCCAACTGCTCTGCCTGAGGTTGTACGATGGTGGGAATGGAGAAAAAAGCGAGGTGAGACCTGAATCGAGATGTGCACGTGGGAGGGAGGAGGCGTAGGGGGACAGGGAGTATTCATGGAGCCCCACGTGGAGGGACCAGCAGCCTGTGTGGCACAAAAACATTTTAAACTCGCAACAGGGGAACTCTCTGTGGATTGAACGCTTCAAAGAGAGAGCCTGCCAGCTACAAAAAACAAATCTTTAAATAACATGGAGAGCAATGAGAAATAGTCTGAGCTGCTCGCTCACAGGAAGAGAGCAGGCTTCACTCAGCCTGGGTGTAAAGCAGTGTAATTCCTTTGGCTTCAGGGATGTTGCAAGAGCTTATGCTATGGAAGAATTTAGCCTACTGGGTCCAACAGTCTTACTTAGGCTGAATAATTCTTTTGTCCTGTCTCTGCATCATGATTGCAGCAATAGACACCAAAATGTGTGTTGGTTTTGGTTCCCATGAAGCAAGTTTTACTGAGCTTGTGTGAGGGACCCTTGTTAAAACTGCACCGCTGAACTGAAGGGAAAGTTTCTTCAGCTGTCCAAAAAAATTTTCTTTTTGGGCAGACTTCAAGCTTGGAAAATGTCAGCTTGAGAGGTGAAACTTAAGGAAAATTACAAGCAATAGAGGACAAGCAGTCATAATAGGAATCCTTTGCCAGGGTTGAAAATAGCCATTAATAGTTGCCTGCCAGCTATATTACACAGTTTAAAGGAAATTCTCTTTTAAAAAAAATTATAAAATATACTTTGCAATTAATTGAATGAGCTTATTGCTCCAGAATATCGGGGGAAACCCTGCCTTGTGAAATGTACATTAGTTAAATACACGATAGCCCTAGCCCTTGTGTTTGTATGACTATGAATACTTGTTGGGTTTAGAAGAAATTTTTAACATCCACGTTTGCACCACTGCTTACCTGGTAGATCCATGGCTGAGTGGGAGGGAGCTTGAAATTATTAATTTATGAGGGGAGAGCAGGAGCAGGGTGATGGGGATGGCCTACCCGAGGGCTTTGCTGCGCGGGGGGCTCAGCAGCACCAGGTGCTGCCGCTGCTGGGGACCGAGCCCCCCTGGGAGAAGCATCTGCCTGAGCTGCAGTGCTTCACAGGGCTCAGACTCCTCGCAAGGAGCCCTTTGCTTTGAGAGTGAGATCTCAGCCAGCCAGCCTCAGGAGAGCGGTGGCCAAGGTGATCACCCCAAACCCAGGACAGAGAGAGGTGAGGGAAGAGGAGTTGAGAGGCCCAGGTTTCTCTAATCCTTCTCTCCTCTGAAGGTATATTGAGTTTGTTACTTGAAGTGAGTTGGATCGTCTATACTGGTACTTTTGCTGTAATTCCTCTGGCCCCATCTTGCACCCTGCGCCTTCCTGGCACAGGAACTGACAGTGTCTGGTCAGTCCTTGTGACTTCTGTGGTGCGTACCACATGCTTCTGCTTCTCCAGCTCACCTTCAAAATACTGTCCCTTGAGCCTCTGATATGAAACAGAGAGTGAGAAAAACACACAAGCGTTAGAAAGCCCAGTATCTCTGTAGGGATCAGATTTGCCTGATCTCTGTTTTTTTTCCAGTAAGATTTATAATGCCTCCTTCCAGGAAGACATTACTTGGTTTTGGTTTTTTACCTTCAGTGCATGCACATTATTTCAAATACCTTCCTCAGACTCCAATACATAGTTCTTCAGAAATGTAATGGGCAGGTAGGCATGGGAAGCAGTTTGATTACACTTGAAAAGAAAGACAAAATAGTTCTGAATGGTAAAGCTATCCAGCACGTTTTTTGTTTCTCTCTGTGGTTTAGGTAGAAAGGATTGTTCTTTTGCCAGTGTAAATATATAAATTTTAAAAGAGATGTCAAGGACTGCTTAACATACAGACAAAAAAAAGTTTCACACATCTGCCCTTATAATGGCCCTATGTGTTTGCATTCTACTTATTTATGCATTCGCATTTGGTTTATTTATGAGATCTTTGCCCAGAAATGTTCCCATATTAGCTCTATATGGTTCTATATGGTAATTAATGTATCACTGTGATATTCCATCTGTTATTATTTCTCCAGCATTTGCACCTATGAGCCCCATCCAAGATCAGAGTCTCATTTGGATCAGAAGATCAAAGCCTCTTTTGTAGCAGGGGCTCCACATATGCATAGAGAGTATCTGAGGTTTTTAGTCTAAACACAGAAACTGGGCAAGTGTCAGTGAATGGATGGGTGCTGGCCCTCGGCATCGCACTGACCAACCCGCCGAGCATTGCTGAGGAAAATGTAGTAGTTGTGGAAGTCAGGCTCAGATCCCCTACAGTGCACTTCGCCATCCTGCCTCACCTCAGTGCTGTGGCACGTCCACAGTAGTTCTTTTCCAAAATGAAAGGCATGATATGATTGTGATTTACTTGCTGTATTTGGGCTGTATAAATCAGAGGTGTAATAATTGCACCCAAGATCATAGTCTTTTTGCTCATAAAATAGAATAACAGAGCAATATTTAGCAGGCTTAACAACATGGATACCCTAACTTGAGTCATGGTTCTGTGAGAATTCATGTACCAGCAAGTGCCTGCCAGGAGCAGCGAGAGCTGAAGTCCGTAGGCTCCTCTGTAGTAGGCTGGCAAACACAAGAGGTGGCTGCTCTCCTGCCTTGTAGCAGTGATAGTAAAAAGATGCTTAAAGCCTAGCTGTGGTTAGGGTAGGAAGCTAGTAATCAAGGTGCATGCACGCACAGGTGTAAGAAGGAGGGAGGAAAGGAAGGCAGAGTGTTGGTGTGGTTATGGTTTATGAACCCAAAGCTAAATTAAACATAAATAACCTGTAAAGTATGTGGGAATAGAAGGAACATTTAAATTCAGCATTGCAGATTGTCAGCAAGTGATTCTGGCAGGCCAGGATAATGTTTTAACTATTATGGTGATGGTGTTATTGCTGTGTACTCTGAAAGTAGAAAGCAGACTATCTTTTGTTGGAATGCTAATGTGTTAATAATTATAAAATATGTTGCTCCAAACTGCTATCCAATGAAAGCAGCCTTCATAAGCAGTGTGGCATTCATGCTGTCAGGCACTCATTATTTCTGTTCAGTGGTAGCAGGAAAGCACCAGCTTAACTGTAAATATTGAAAGCCAGATGAAAAATATTCTGTTGGAGGGAAAAAAAAGTAAGCATAAATGGCTGAGAATCCAACTTTACAGTTTTCTGATGGTAGAAACAGAGACGGTGACATTTATGACATCCAGAAAATGCTGAAGGAAACATGAAATGAAACATCCAGTCTCGATAGCAGTGCTAGGAATGAAATCTTTCTACTTGAAGCTATATGAAAATATTTTCCTTCTCATCTTCTTCCTTGGAGAAAGAGACTTTTTTGGGGATGATGATGGGGGGAAGTGATATTTTTCAACATTTAATGTATGAAGATCAAAATATGCTTATTACTCTGAAATGTCACAGTAGTGTCCCATGGCAACTGTATTCTGGGGGTTCCTCATGTTCCCACTCTGCTGCTTGGTCTACATCTGTCCATC
This sequence comes from Balaeniceps rex, assembly GCA_013401315.1. Lineage (NCBI taxonomy): Eukaryota > Metazoa > Chordata > Aves > Pelecaniformes > Balaenicipitidae > Balaeniceps > Balaeniceps rex. The sequence continues at coordinate 86,592 of VYZW01032297.1, forward strand.
TAAACATAAGAGCCATCTTTCTGCAGGTGGGGGATGATGGAAGATACCATATTGTGCTCTACAACATCATTTATTTGGATGATGTATTAATTGCAAAGAACCCTGTAAACCCAGGTGTGTTGATATCCGGAGGATGCTCTGAGGGGAATGCTCTCCCAAAGCAGTGGTGAAGGACAGCTTTCAAAAACAGAATGGGAATGACAATTTCATAAAGTTTTCCTGTGGATCACATGTATAATCTAAAACAACAAAAAAAATCCAGAACTGGATTCAAGCAGTTACCTCAGAGGCCATTCATCTGCCACTCTTAGTCCCAAAGAACTCCAAACATACCTTATTTCCAAAAGAAACATCCAAATGAATAAACTTCCAATTTATCTGCATGTATTTGTGTTGCTGGGAGTTTTTTGGCCACAGATAGGCTCCATGCTGTGCAGGGGTCCAGCCCCAGGGTTGCGTACTCCTGGTACTGTGGGTACAGAAGCAAGTTTGTTTTTCTTGCATTACGGCCTAGCTTGGAGTGAGCCAACGCCAATGGCTCTCCTAGGTTGCCATTAATTTTTACTTCTCTTCTTTTTTTTTTTCCTTTAGTGAATTTACACGTGGCTGCAATCTGGTGCCTAGACATCCTACCTGCATGGCAATTTGAAGGCCTAACGCAAGTGCAATGTGCCAGGTCCGGGAACAGCATTTTTGTTTGAAGTTACTTAAGTTATCTTAAAAGACATTTTCTGTTGGGCTCTTCTTTTTTTTTAGTAGGTTTTTGCATAAACTACAACTTCAAATACATTCAGACAAAATTTTCTAATTTAATAAAAGGTTTTAAAATTATCATTATGAAAATAGGAAAAAAGGCACTTTTATTGACAGATGTATCTTGCTTTATTTTTCAGTTTACTCGTATCTATAAACATTTAGAGAATTCTTCAGATTTCTAGCTGGGGATCTCTTGTGTTCATGTGTAAATAAACCACAAAGCCACAAATAAGCACTTGCCACTTTGAATGTTTTTTGAAAGCTAACTGCAGTGGCACGGTTAAACTTCAGAAAGCGTACTGACAAGCAAGGATTTGCAAAGATGTACTGACGTACTGCAAGTTAAACTCCAAAAAGCTTGGTAAAGCATGACTGTAACTTTAGCCAATATAGTTATAAAGGACTCTTATGTTGATGCCTCAAACAATCACCATATCACTGACTGTATCCTGCAGTTTGAGAATGGCCATTCAGAGAAAATTGCAGGACTTAGAGCACACAATTAGTAACGAGAAACATTCCACTTCACTATTCAATCAGTTTTATCTTAGGTCTTTGTGGTGACCCAGTCAAGGGCTAGATGGAAGAGCTTGTCCTAAAAGGTGGTTTCTTCCTCAACATCTCCAACTCTGCCAGGGTAAGGGACATAAGTAGTAAGAACATGTTGCTACCCTATAACAGCAATGTGGAAAGATTAGCTTATAGAGGAGCACTGCAGCTTTGTCACTTCCACAACTGGTGTAAACATTAAACTGCCCAAGCTGCATGAAGCCAGTTTAATATCGTGCTTATCTTCCTAGCATTTTTATCTTTCCACCAGCAATGTCAGATGATTTAAGCCAAATAACTTAAATACTTAATGGGGTTAGCTACCTGATGTTATCTGTGCTTATCTCTTTCCAGAAAGTGCTTATACCTATCCAGAAATGAGACCCACAGAACAAACCAGCAACAGGCAGCTGTGAAGCATAGATCTCAGCCTGACACTGAAATGGTGACAGACCACTGCAAAGCACTGGATTTCAAAAGAAGAGAAAATGAGAAACAGGGTCCGAAGAGGGGCAAATTAGAGGTAAATATCATTTGCTGTACCAAAAGATAACACAAGTCTTTTATGAGAAGCAGGGCTCCCCAGGAGGGAATGCCAGTGTGCACGTTAGTGAGCTGTACCATCTGCTTTTGCATAGCGTCAACAGTGGGCTCAGTGCACCACACATACCCCCAAAGAACCGAGGCTGTCTCTAAGTGATACAATAAGAAGAAATCACCTATTCTAGCTTGGGACAGGCCTTAGCACTAATAGAAACAGACTGCATGCCGTATCAGAGCTAAATCTATTCTTTCTTTATGAAAAGCACATCTGATTTGAAGATTGGCAAGTGATGTGCAGTGCTAGGTAATAATGGCGGGGCACTGGGGCAGGGAGATGTCATGGGAGGATCAAGACCTGACTCCACAACCCTGTTGGAAATGTGGAGTAAATCCAGAGTGCTAACTCCGGTTTCAATGATGTAAACCAAGTGTCAGTGAGATCTGGATCTTTCCAGATGTTTCATGCCGTGGTCAGGGATGAGTTTTAGAACCATGTTCCAGTCCTAGGCCCCTTCTCTAACCACTCTGCAGTGATATATATTTTTACCAGCCAGCTAGACTTCATCCTGTGCTATTTAAAAATGTGATAGTGTGTTTGTGCATATGGTCTGTCCCTAGCTGTATGTGTCTGGTGGGGTCAGGGAGAAGGCAGGGTCTTAGGAAAGACAGTGCGTTTACATATATATGAAGGTATGATATACAGTAATGGACTAGGATGTACATTTCAATTGGCCAAGGCCTTATGGGCATTACTCCAAAAAGGCTATAGAGCTATGAGGGTGCTTGCATTTTGCTTTATGGGGAGGGGCAGAAGAGGTGGAAAGCAAAAATATTTCTGCCAAAATGGTTCTTGTCTTCCAAAAAGAATTTGGACCTAAGTTTTCTTAAATGCTATGCAAATACTCAGGGTAAACATTGTGCTTAAACTTCCCTGGCTGTTCCGCCAGGCAAGATATAATTGTCTCAGTTACTACTTGGAATGGTCTTTCAGTCCAGATGCAACTTTATTTCTTTATCACTCTGATGAAGTATGTTTTACTAAACTTTATTTTATTGCAGCTTCCCAGAAATGCATGTTTTAATATACCAGACAAGCATAAGCAATGAGCTCATATGCAGAAAAGGGTCTGTTTTATAGTTATTGAATATACATGCTCTGTGTTTGCTATGAGTTTAATATGTATGTCATGCATTTTACCAGACAATTCAAGCATAAATGGAAAAGTTCGGTAATAACGGAAAGGCCGCTAGGAAGTAAGAGCTTTGATTAAGCTGTTTACACTAGTTTTTAATGGCAAAGTCCCCAACAGCCATGATGATGAAAGGGCATTTTTGAAGCTCACTGATAACAGTGCAAGTCTATCAGTTAGCTGGTACGCCTGACACAAGAAAACCTGCTCATTTTATTGGAAGCTGAAAACAGAAAAGCTATAGATTTTGTAACTCTAATATACGGAGAGGAAAGCAAAATCCTGCGTGTTTAGCAGTGCGGGTCTAACTCAGAAAAGCAACTTTAAAAATAGTACTATGGCATTTTGTGGCCCTCCTCTTCCAGTAATTTCTTATCAAAGGTGCTTAGCTACAAGCAATCCGGTGGTTTTTCTAACTGTCAGTAGCGCACAATCTCCCTGGAAGCTGAACGTCTAACTGTGTTGCTTTTGGCTCACACATCAGCAACAATAAAGATCGGACCGTTAGAAGCTGCAGCATGATCTATTAGCCTGTCCGTGGACTTCACAGGGTATCGCTTCAGTCCCCTCGCATTTAAGAGCTTGGCCTTTTTTAGTAGTTGTAGTTAGTGGTGGTGTTTAGTGTGTTTCATCTTCGGACCTGTTGGTATCCTTTTGAGCTTGGACATCTCAAGCCCTTTTCTCTAGGGTGACTAAAGGCAGGGGAGAAAGCACTCTTTTTTTACCCCTTTCCAGGGAACCAAAATTGGCCCCAGCTGAAGAAAAGCAGAGCAGGTAAGATGACTGTCATCAGCATTGAAACCCAACAGTGGCATGAGATTCCCAGAACTGCATAATATCTGGAATATCTTATTTCATCCAAACTGAAAGGTCCCAAAATTATTCAAATAAAATATTTTACTAATATATTAATAGTTAGAAAAGGGGTTGCAGTCAGGTTTGTTTGGACATTTTTTTTGTTCCTCTTCATACAATGCACTGTTGATGAAATGGACTTTTGGACACTTGGACACTTTTGGCTTTTGGGCACTTGGATTCAGGCATAGCACTACTGTGGTGGGAAAGCACAAAGGCCTTGTCACTGTTGCACTAACCAGTGAGGGTACCCAGTCCTCCTCACTGACAGGAGGGCAGAGCAAAATCTGCGAATGCAAGAGGCAAATAGCTCCCCTCACGCTGGACGACTCTCTACACATCAGCTGCGCAGCTGCAGAAAAGCTCTGATGCCAGGTGACCAGCTGGCACCATTCAGTTGCCTGCACCTCACCCTCTTGATTAAAGGCAAGCATTTGCCCATGTTCTCTAAATTACTTGGGATCATTTACAGTTGTAAAAATATGCTGTTACAAAAGCTTTGTTGTTCACCTTTAGGGATGAACATATTCAGCTCTGACAATGTTATCTAGAGAGAACAGCAGCTCCAATCATCTCAAACATGTTTGCAATATAACATGGCTACAGGCAAAGCTCGCTGACAACCAATGCTGCAAAAGAAAGGAATGAAAATGAAGTGACCATTACAATGAGAAATGTGAGGCAGATGAGACACAATTTTTCTTGAACAACCAAATTTAAATAACAGAAAATTGCACTGCCTGTCCTTTTTTTTTCTTTTCTAGTTCTCTGGAGGTCTTTTTTCTGTAGCAGTGAATTATTCCTGGGCTTTAACACAAACCAGCACGCATCCCCGAAAGCTGTAGCGTGTCTATCCAAACAGTGCCGTCTCGTGGCAGTCTCTTCGCACCACTGCGGCTGCTGTAGCGTGGACGGCCTTGCCAGAGGTCACAGGCAGATGTCACAGGCGTTTAGTGGTAGGCAGGATACACAACAGAAACTTCCTCAAATTTCACAGATGAAGATAGAGAGTTGGGTTTGTGCAAAAAAAGAAAATGAATCAGATGAGACAGGTGCCCAGTCAGATGATGACAAAGTAACTGAACTGCTGCCAAGTGAAAGGCAGCCCTGGATTCCCTTGATGGGTTTCTGTGCTTTCATGAGCCTCATAGCAGCCCTGAATTCAGTCACCTTGCTGGAGCAGTTCAGTGTCTACACTGACAGACAGCCAGGAAGGTTTACAGCTGGGGAAGGCAGATGACCCGGGATGGCTTTCTCAGAAAGGGAGCTCTCTTCTTTTCCAAGCCAAACTTGCTGTACCGCCTCCGGCACATCCTGTTACACACACTCGGTACAAAATGTTACAGTAATTTTGCACTAAATACCAGATGAAGGTATCCTAAATAATGTGAATAATTTTTTCCTTTTTTTTTTTTTAACCCCCACTAGCATTATGTCAGGGAAGCTTTCTGCCAAGGCTTGCTTTAGCACTCATCACTTAAAAACAATCATTACCTCTGTGTATAAATTACCACCATTCAGAGTATTTTAGCATGTATTCTACAGTGTGCTCTTAAAATCAAATTAGCCTCTGTCTTAATTTTTGATGTATGAATTATTTCCTAGGATTACAGTCTTTAACATTAGGCGAATGAGACTCAGCTTTTCCACTTGTGGCTTTTGAACACCGTGGTTTTTTTCAGAAGAGTTATTTTGTACAGGGTGGAAGACCTGCTTGGGTGCAAGTCTGACCTGTACATCTGGCAGTCTACATGGGGCCCTATCCAGAGCCCATTAAAGCCACTAGGTGGATTTCCACTGACCTGTGATGAAGAATCTTTTTATCCGATGCCAAATGTGTTGACCTCCTGTCCCGTAGTATATGCCAGAGTTTGTATGAATCTTCTGTACATTGCAGTCTGCCCAGAGGTATTGTTAGAAAGAAATCCTGGCCAGACTGTGAGCACAAGGTCTGGGGAGGGTATGTGTTTAATAGTATAGCGCATCAAATAATGTCTGTTTTTTAATAAAGCTTATAGAGGCTTTTCTGTGCCTCACCCAAACGATCTGAACCTAAGCACAGGGGGCTCCGAGTCGGTGTCTACTTCAGTAAATGGAGATGTCCATAGAAAAAGACAGGTAGCTATAGAATCTCACAGTATTACATTCAGTATATACAGTACATATTTGCTACTAATTTACTTCCATATACATTTTACTAATTCACTTTATAAAAAGCGGACTTGAGTACAGCTTTGAGCAATTACTGATACTTTCAGTAATACTGTCTTCCCCTCCCCCCCTTCCCCCAAAGGAAGATTTAGTGACTAAACCTGTTCTCATTACATCCCACCATTTTTAATTGGAAGAGGGTCAGACTTTGGAGTTTCACTGGCTGGATTTCAGGACACTTTAAGGATTAATGGATAACTTTCCTTGAGGCCTAGCACGTTTCACCAGTGGGTGCCTGAAGGATAGGCACCTCTGCTTTTAAAAAACTTCTGAGCAAGCAAAAGCCATTGCTACTGAAATTAGCAGCAGCTTAGGGGTTTTGAAGCTCTGTTTCATCATTTATAATGCATTTATGCTGCAGAGGCATGTTCTCTAGCCCTGGTCCAGACTGGCTCTGGAGTATGTATTCAATGCGCATGTCAGTGGAGTATCTATATCTGCTGTGTCTTTGGTAGTTGTGTGGGGAGGTATCAGGACTGGGAGCTTAATCTAGTTATGTCTGTTGTTCTTACAGGGAAGGAGTGGAAACCAGGACGGCCAGAACCCGGATCCCCTTACAAACAAGGAGTCAGCTCATGCCAGGGAAGAGCCAGAGTCACGAGCAAGGACGAGGCAATATGGGTGATCAGGGGGTTGAGGTGGACCAGGGGGTTGAGGTGCGCACAGGGTTTCAAGCCCAGAGCTAATGTGATGGTCTGACGTGCTACTCATGTAAGAGGGGAAAATTCATGTGCTTAGTTACCTCCTCCTTCAGCCCTGCTGGGGCCCGAATGCTTGCTGCCTTGTGAAACCAAGCCCCTTGATGCAAAATATCACTCTGATGTATTTAACTTTAGTGGCTTTAGCAGTAACACTGGTACCATGTGGGTCGTCTCACCAACCTGCGATAAAAATCCTGAGGAGGCAAAAAGTACTGAGTGCAAATACAGCTGTGATAATACTGCCTTTGTAACGGATTGATATAGCTACTGGCACCAGTACAGATTTGCAAGGCTAGGTAGTGTTGTAATTTGATGCCTTTCTTGCCTTATTCACTCAAATGTATATAATTTTATTTTATGTACCCACACCTTATAACCCTTGGCTTTACATGTCTGCTGCTGTAAAATACAAACCTGTCATTTTCTCAGATTTCCAACCTTTTCCTCTTCTGTTCGTAACTGACTTTTTTTTTCCTCCCTTAAATGCACCTAGTTTTCCTTAATGACGTGATGCAGTTGCAGGCATGTTTTATGTAAGGTAGGGGGGCCTGTTGTCTTTCTGTTGCAGAAAAATATTTGCTTCTTATGGCTCAAATTTGCTGAAATTTTTTTATCAGCTTTTGTTTTCCTAATTCCTCCCCCTGTTGTGTCTTCAGGTGAACCCAAGGACTATCTGTAAACCCTCTTTTTGATCTTGACATAAGCTGCAGCTCACTGAACTGCCCTTCATGTTTGTTTTTGATATTTAATCTGTTTGGACATCCCTAAAAGTGGAGTGACTTTGAGGCAGTGATAAGTTTATTAAGTCATCGTTGAATAGAAGTGACAAGCTTCATCTGCTCTTGGAGCCTGACTAAACACAGCCAAGAAGAAACATGGAGAAAGCCATTCACCTGCTTTTTATTTTTCTAAAACTCTGAGGTCAGCTGGTATCTAGCTTGCAGTGCCCAAAACCACATATAAATCTGCTTTTGCATACATGCACACAGGGCGAAAAGGGGGGTATGTTCTTTGAGAGCTGGGCCCTTTGCTGCTATAAGCTGTGGTAGCTCCAGGTTCAGGCCCAGGTACTGGTTTTACCTGGTCACGGGACCTGCCAGTAATCAGACAGATGTTAGGGATGGAGGCTTCATAGTCCTACAGCGACAACACGGCCCTGATTATAGCTGTATGTTGGACTTATGTGTTGTGGATTGTAGGACAAACATTCCTGGCCGTGCTGAATGAGGCTGGGGGTCCATCAGCAAGGTGCTCAAACCTCCATTAATAACGTAAATTGTGTTACAGGATGGTGATAGGCATTTTATCTCTGTGAGTGATCTCTCTTAAACTGCTAAAATACTAAAAAAAAATCACGTAAAAATCACTCTCATAACTGTCTACTCATGAAATAGCAGTGGGGACAAAACAAGGGAGCACAGTTCTGCTCAGGAGGAAAAGAAGGTGCCAAAGTTGTTTCAATTAAGAAGGTTACTGTAGTTTCTAAGGGCTTCTTTTTTGGTGCCAGCATCCCTGCAGCAGTGTAGTCAGGTCTCAGAGGATTTGTTTGTTGTACAGTCTAATTCCAGTGCAGCCCAGTAGAGCATTGTTATATCTGCAGAGGATCCCAGCAATAAAGTGGCTCCTACAATGACTATAAGATCGTAAATTGTTCTGTAGGTGAGTTCTTATCTGTTTGGATAAACCAGTGTCCTGCTAGCATCTTTGCACACTGGAGTCCCCCTGCATTAGGGCAGAAACTTACATACACATGAAGAACCGCTTCATTCAGCCCGGTAATTTCTGATGAAGGACAAATCAATGCCCACGGATGATCTTCTAGTTCCTCATTCTTGCTCCTTTTCCTGGGAAAGCCTTGTCACCTCATCTCTCCCACTCAGAGTTCATCTAGCCAGTCCCTAACTTTGATCTCTAAAAGCATACTGAAAAAAGCAGCTAAGCCAGAGCTGCTAGCTGCAATGACAAAATAATTTCTGTAACTGTGACCTCTCCCTCTTTCACGCTCTCGCTCAGTAACCCCTGGGGCGTGGGGGCACAACAGCTGGGTACGGTTCCCATCTCTGCCACTGACTTGATGAATCTGAAAGAATTGTTTCATTTCTTTGGGCCTCAGTTTCCCCATCTGTGACAGAATATGATCTTTTGTAATGTACTGTAAGATCTTTGGCTGGAAAATGGTCTTATGGTATCTAAGTACTGCTGTGTATTACAGCAAATCAGTACATGTTGAATTCTCTGGGGTTTTTTTCCCCTTTTTATTTGATTGAGGGCTTCCTTATACCTGTCTCCATATTTGCCTGGATATATGCATATATGCCTGTTACTCATCTGTCTCCCTAACTGATTACTTAATCTCGAGTTGAACTGACTTGGTTTTACTTGATGTCAATTAAGTACATCAGAGGTAGAAAACCAAGGTAAAGCAATGCTGACGGCCCTATTTTATAGTTGGATTTTCTTCCTCTTCCAGTAGTTTATAATAACATATAAAAGTATAAAATGCTTAAAAGAAAGAAAAAGAAAAAGAAAAGACAGAGGTCTCTTTTTGCTGCCAAGACAATGAAAATGAAGTGCGAATGATATAATGATGACTATGTTACTGCAGATCAACTGTGTTAAATCCTTCTGGTAATGAAAATAACTATTTGATAGAGCAGAGTGAATACTGCACAAGAATTAACAAATGGTCATTCAGAGTCATCCGATTCATCTACGTATAATGGCTTCCCTGTGAACAAACATGTAACCTTTTGTGCTCTGTTTCTATGAAAATGCTAGCAAAAGTGTTTATAGGCAGGAATAGTCATACACAATTTGCAGGAATACTCGTAAAAACCATATTTTGTATTTGTTCCGTGTTTTGCATGGGAAGCCTGGCTCTGGCTCCACTTCAGAGAAGCACTTGTGTTTCTGCCTAGTTTTAAGCCTACCTTTAAGTCACATCAGCTCTTGTTCCATGTGAAGAAAATGAAAGCTTTGCCACTCGTTTTGATGACAGCAGGTATGGGCTTATCATCTGTGGAATCCAGATGGCACTTCCATCCCTAATTTATCAGCTTCTGAATGCAAATAAAATGCTGTGTGCCATGGGTCCATCAGCAGGCAATAGGAGTCTCCAAGGGGTGTGTTTGGCCCATCAGTGCTCCTAAGCTCACCAGAGAGCAGCTCTGGGAAGAGAAAAAGCATGTTTCTCAGGCCGGGTGCATAGCTGGGAGGGTGGACCCTGGCAGGGAAGTCTCATTGCTGGGCGTGAAAGCGTAGCCCAGCTTTGTGAAGGTCAGGAAGGGTCAGAGGTAAGGACACAGGCTGACCTCAGCCAGTGTGCCACGAAAGCAGGTACTTCACCAGCCAGTGCACAGCCCTCTCTCTCCTCTTCAGGCTTTTGCCACTACCATCTTCTGAGTGTTTATGTTTGTCGCACTGTTAGTGCTTCCTTCTTCCAGTGAGTCCACTTTGCAGTGACATACAGATGCCTCTGGTACCAGGCGACTGACACCAAGTGTTTCTGGCTGGGCTGGGGCAGCAGGCACTTGCACGGTGCTTCGTGTGGCCGTGCCTCCTCAGGGAGCTGCTGGGATGAGAGCAGACGGCTGTGGTGCTGCACAGCAAGGCCAGGGAATCGATGAGCCTGTAAAGAGATCTGGAGGCTTATTGGGACGTGCGTTGTTAATGCTATTAAATATTACTTAGGCCTACAGCAAGCTGCATGTTCAACAGTTTAAACTGTCATTGCTAGCTGATGCAGAAATAAGACTAAATATATGTAAATCCTGTTGAAAGCTAATATCATTTTGGCTTCTCAGACGGATTAGCAGCCTCTACAATTAGCAGTGTGTGCAGGGGATGATGTTAGTGGAGAATCCATCATACAGTGCTGTAGGATGCGTTCAAATTTGAATACAGTAGATGCACCACTTTTTCCAGCCTTAGGAGGATTGCCAGATAACCAGATAACACAGAGCCCATGCTGTGTCCCTTGTGGGGGGAGGATGCTAGGAGCCACAGGAACGTGTGACTGACTTCCAGTAACCTTGACTCTTTCTCCCTCTTCTCATTACATTCATGGTTTACGGTTCCAGCTGAGAAGCCAACGCTTCATCCATTTTTCGCCTGCCTTGCTCATTTCCTGTGACATGGCAATGTTTGTTGGGGGGAGCAGAGAAATCTCCCTCCTGTGGCCAAAGCAGTTATCCCCAGCTCATGCCATCTAAAGTCCTTTTATCAGCACATGTTTTCATGGACTTTTTTGCATGCACATACCACTCTGTGTTTATGTATCAATTAAGAACAAGAGTTAGAGAGAGACACACACACATAAAGCCCAACAGATGTCTTTCCAACCATCCATAAAGTCTAATTTTTGCAGCAAGCATTTGAAGAGTGGGTAAATCGAGTCCTAGGACCCATGCTGGATGAGAGGGAAGTGCAGATGCACTGCAACTGCCTAAAATATGACCAGTCTGAATTTTTTTTAATGCATCTGGGAACAAAGGTGCAAATGTCCCACCTCCCTGTTGTTTTGAAGTTCTAAGATTTGGCTTTTTACTCTTTCAACAAATGAGCAATCAGTTTGCACTTTTTCATGGCTCAGCATATACGGTTTCTAGCACCTAAGGACCTCTGACAGTCACGTCACACCTGGCTGTGGATCCCGTACATCATATCGTCGGCCTCTTGTTTTGAAATTTTTCATGCAGAATTTTAAAAGAGAAATGCACTGATAATGATTTTCCCTTCAAATTTGGAAGCACTAAAGAAAACATTTTCTAGTGGTGCTCAACATAAGTAAATTTTCTTTGCATCTACAAATCTGAGAACATCTCAGACTTTGTGTATAGAGGCTACTAGTGTGTGATGGCTTCCTGGGCTTAAATTATTGTTAGCTCTATTCTGCTGTGAGCCATTTGGCAGGGAAGGTTTTTCTGCTCTGTTTGTACAGTAACTGTTACAGTGGGTGCTGGGCACTATAAATAATAGTGGTAGTACTGGGAACCTAAAAAGCCTCCGAGAAGTCTTAGTTGCAACACAGTTATTTTAAATGGAGCCATCCCTGCAGGCAGGTGAGTGGTGGAGGGTTCAGTTATTGTGGGATCCTCCAGGTATTGTGTGGGGACACAATCAGCACTCTCTTCTTTGGATAACTTCTTTATTGCAGCGAACACTCTGCTTGCACCCTGTCCAGATCAACTCTTATCTTATTTTTCTGTCGTTTAAATGATTGTTCATGAGGGTAGGGTGAGACTGTAATAGCAATACTATCTGCATGTTTTCTAAGGCCATGCCACATCACCTCAAGCTTCCCTTCTTGCTGCTTCCCTTCTTTTCAGAACTTCAGGCGACGCATTGTCATTGACAGAGCTGGAGTGGCATGGGGAGGGCTGTCATGGTCATTTGCCAGGAGCGTAGATAAAATCCTCGTTGCAGTGAAGCCAGCAAGATCTTTGTCGCTGTCATTAGCTGAGACTTCCCTCAGTTTCTAAATGGTGCTGAAGAAAAGGACAAGTGAGTTGAATACAATGAAAAGAACCTGATTGCTTGATGGAGGAGAAAAAAACCCTCTTTTCTGCAATTTCTGTCAAAGTAAAGTGATTATTCCCCCCTATAGTCCACCACTGCTCTTGATCAAGCCTTGGATATTGAATGCGATTTACGGGTAGAAGTCTCTGCCTGCAGCACCATTTTTTTTGTGTGGGCTTTTTTTCCCCCACCAGCTGCTCTGAGAAGGCCAGTTTTCAAACCAGCTTGTGGAAATACGCAGGTGAATGCTCACTGCTTTGAAAATCCCAAAGAAGGTTTAAATCCAGGCACAGCATTGTTTACAAAGAGTTTTCAAAAGCAACCCTCCGCGCAGGGCTGTGCCAGCAGCTCGGTCTCAGATGACACGGCAGCTTGGCTGTGTGTGGCCCCCTACACAAACGGGACAAACAGTGGGAAGAAGAATCAAGCTCTGAAGATGCATCTGTGGAAAGGAGAGTTTCTATTCTTTCATGGTGGAAAGAGACAATTTCAGACTCCCTGTTTTTTAAAAGACTTATCTCGTTCCGCTCACACACAGAGTCTTCAGAAATGTTAATCTCACTATTGTTCTTAGTTGTTTCAGGGAAGTGGGAGGTATTGTTACGTAAAGGATTTTAAGTTACTAAGAAGTGTTCGCTAAGAAATGTGATGTACTTCTTTTCCACAGCTGAGAGTGTTAGCCAAAAGTGAAGTAAAGAGGGAGGGCTTTATTTTAAAAGTTCTTTAAATAACGTTACTATGCTTCTTGGCTACCCTCTTCAAAGCCATTTTAATAGCAAGCCCACTCAAGCAGTCTGACAGCTCACATCATTGTGTACGTGGCTACAACACAAATGTGCAGGGGCAGCGGGGAAAGAACTTCGCTTGTTGGATCTGGCTGTGCCTGAGCCGGGAGCCCTCCAGGCAGACACCTTCTTGTCTTTAGGGAAGGGAATTACCTGGGTCAGCCTTGTATGAGCTGACAGAGATTCTCCGAAGTTGCAAGGCCGCTTCAGGAGCCCTTCCTGCTTCTCTGGGAGCTGCCCAGCAAAGCCACCATGTAAACTTTCTGTGGACTAGGTTGTTTTTTTGGTGGTTTGTGTTACAAAACTTTGTTCCATGTTTGCCTAGCGCAAATGTTGTCAAGCCAAATGCGAAGGAACTTTTAGATGGTGGTGGCAGCTGCTGCTGCTACTGCTGCTGCTGCTGTTTTTGTAATTTTGGTTTGTTTATGCTCAACTTCTAAAGCAAACCTCCTCTCCAAGAACAAAGAGCCTCAGCAAGCCCCAGTGACTCAAGTCTCTCCAGCATGTCACCAAAAGAGCCAGAGGCAGAATTCAGCTCAGCAGATTTTATCTGCTCAGACTCCACATGTACAATGACAAACCATCCTGGAGTGTTTCAAAGAAGAGGCACAGATTATCAGGTGTATGTCTATCACACGTGCAATGTTGGTTCAGCCATGGGAACTGGACAACAGCCTATTCCAGAAACAAACAGCTCAATAGAGTAAACAGCCTTGATTTTCACCAGTACTTCTGGTGCATACACCTCAGTCCACTTCTTCTTGGTCCTGTGTGGTTCCTGTCATGCCCACCTTCACTCGTGGTCAGAAGAAGGGCTGTGACCTCTGTAAAAGGGGAAGAGGGTTGCTGGAAGAAGCTGCTCTTCAAGCCCTTGCTGTCTGTCTCTCCTTCCTTCTCCCTGCCAGAAGGCAAGTAACTGCTGTTACTAAGACAGTGATATATTCTCTGGCTCCCCTAGATGTTTTAAACCACTTGGTGCCCTGAATTAGGCTAGGAAGACAACCATATGTTTTTTCCTGGATGCTTCTTCAAATTGACTCTTCAGGATTCAATACCAACACTATGATACTGATATCTGGCAGTGAAAGAACTTTTTGTCATTCCCTGCGAGTGAACAAGGCCTCATGGCTGGGAATGAGGAGAAGAAAATGAATGCTGTCTGAAACGGTCCTGTGACTGCCCTGAAGAGCAGGATGAGCCTGAGCTACGTGCACATGCCAGCCTGAGAGGTTTTCTTCACATTTCAAGTTCAAGGAGTATTAGGAGGCAAAAGGGAAACATTTTAGCACTTCTCAGAGATGTGAATTAATTAGCAGAAGCCTGATGAGAGACAAAAAAATCATCTTCACGAGGGAGAGCTAAGGCACATAGAGGTTATGTGCTAAAACACAACCTCACCAAGAGCTCACTGCAGCACCTGGGATGGGAGAGTCCTGCCATACAGAAGCTCTGTGCTGTATGTATCGGAGTGGATAGAGACAGAAAAACATATATTGCAATAAAGATTATACCTAGGAATGCACAGAAAGGAGAGCAGCGCCAACAAAACATACCTGGAGAAGACTCTCTCCTTGCATAACCCAGCTAAATATGGGGAGACGTGTTTCTTTCTGTTCACTGGATGATAGTTAGTGTGTATCAGGAGGCTGTACATTTGTGTTCACCTCTCTGTTCCTGGGCTGTGAGAGTAGGCTGGCTGCATCTGCAAGGTTGGGTTTATGCAATGTTTGTATGCAACAGCTACAGCCATCCCGCAGGAGGAGGCACCTGCCCTCATCTGGTTTCCCTGCCCTCCTCTGGGCGGGTTCTGCATCCTCAAGTCCTCTTCTCCCTCATGTAAAAGCCCACTAATTGTTTTCACCCTAAATAGCAAAGAACTGTTATTTAAAGTCCTTCACAGCAGCCGGCACAGGGCAGCGAGCTGTTGCAGTGGCAGCTCAGCGGGAAGTTGTAGAGGAGCAGTAACTTCTTTGACCAGCACAACCACCACTGAGAGAGGGCTTGCGGCCAATGCTGCTGCAGTCCTCATGGCCTCACCTGCTGTTGTGGTGGCATCCCCAACTCCAGGCTGGACTAGGGGAGGGCTTTAGAGTTAACAGGAACGACTGGCCTGTGGCCAGCCTGTTGGTCTGTGCCAGAGGTCTTTTGCAAGACCTGCTGGTCAAGTGTCCATGCAAGTCCAGGGCTTATGTGACCTGTTACTATGCTTGGAGCTTTGAGAAAGAGAGCACCATTGCTGATACCAAGTTGCTAATCTTCCACCCATATGTGACACCTGGAAAAACACTGGAGCAGCAAAGAAACAGAGGCCTAGCAACCTCAGAGGTGTCACCTATGCTTTTTAATTAATTTCTTTGTAGGTAACTCAGACCATAACATGTCCTGGTTGTTTTGTGGTGGTGTTGTAGATGACGATGATGATCTTTTAATGAGCTAATACATTCATTAGTCACTACTCTAGCATGTAAGGCAATTACTTCTGTTCATTCAGAAACTTAAAGGTTTTTTTTTCAGGACAGGTTGGCAAACATCCCTTAGCCAAGGATCCAAGGGCATCGTCCTCTCTCAGCTGCACAGCTTCTCATTAATATTTGAAAAGGTTTACTGCAAAATTTAGGGTTGGAGTGTAGCATTTTATGCAGTTATTTCAAAATTCATAGATCCCTAGATTTTTCAGGCCAGAAAGGACTATTATGCACACCTTCTCTGACCCCCTGTATAATGTAGGCTACATTTGTTTAAAGTTTCAATTTGTTTTCCTGAGCAAACTTGTATTTATTATATGTAGTTTGCTATAGAAGAGTAGCTAGTGAAAAGGTTGAAAGCCATAAATATTATATCAGACCACCTGGTGCTCTGAAGCTTGCTTCTGAATGATAGCCACTCAAAACGAAGACCAGCTTGAAAGATAGGGAGATATAATGATGTGACTATTGCAAAGAGCAAATGAATGGCGCCATGTTAGGGAAAGTTGTTTCTGGGAGCCCGGTTTCAGTTCAAGCGTTGTTTTTTCCTTCGGCAAACAAATGCTCTTTCAGTCAGCATAACCTTTATTTTGGAAACAGGGAAGCAAGAAGGGAGGGGAATGTTTCTGTAGGAAATCTCACTATATCTGAATAACCAAGTAATGTAAAAGCCATCTCAAGCTGACAAGGGAATGCCCCTTACCAAAGGGCAAAATTTGCACCTAAAGGTGCAGCGTGCAGAAAATAGCCTGATACCTACATAACTATAGTCACTATAGCGTAATGATTCATCTGAATAGTGGGGAAATACATTTGGTATTTACTGACATCCCATTGTGTGATTGAAGATGTGTTGAATGGCTCAAGAGAGATGTTTCTGTCTTAGCATCTCTGTTTTAAACAAAGATGAAAAGGAAGGGCCATAGGAGTCTCAGACTGAGCAGCCGTCTCTGTGACACCAGCCTGGGCTTTGATGATCTTGCTTTCACTCAGCCTATTGCTCATGCTAGAAGCCTGCAGAAGTGCTTCGAAGCTCAGCACAGACCCACCATGTAAAAACTACAGGTTCTGTCTCCATGATTAACGTTAGCTGTTTGAAATAATCCAAATGCTGCTCTCTGATCTGATAAAAAGAATAAATACATTGGGTGTGAATGATGGGGGCTAGGGGGAGGAACTGGGAGGGGTTGAGGACAGGAGTTTTTGCCACGCTCAGTTTTCTGAGAATGAAACAGCTGGGGGAGGGGGGGGGAATTCTTCTTTTTTTCCTCCTCCAGATGTTGCTGTGCCGGAGGCTTGCCCCTGATCCGGAGACTATGTTTTAGTGAAGTGCTCTGCAGGCTGCCTGAAATGGGAGAGCAGAGAGATTCTCCCAGCAAACTGCAGCACAAATGCTCTGGTGGCACGGGAGGAGTTCCGCTCATGGTACATCCACAAGTGAGTTAACAGGGGGAAGTACTTCAGGTCCCCACAGGTACAAAATCCAGCATTAGAGTTCAGCGAATCATGAGGTACTGACTGCCAGCTTTTCTCACATCTCTCCCAGCTCATTTAGCCTTCCATATGTCTTGCTAGGCTATATTTGGTCTCTGCACACCCCATTTTACTCCAGTGAAAGACCAGAGTATCCGTGGTATGAACACATACTTGCTTGTGTGCAAAGACACTACTGCCTCTGTAGAAGCAGGTCAGCCCCCAGAGAATGAGTGAACCATTCTGCATCAAACAATGTCTAATAAAGACAAGAAGTTAGAAAAAGGCAGGGTGTGCAGTAATGAGAGAAATGAAATTAATTGCATCTCTGCAATGGGCAAAGGTATTCTCCTACACAAAGTTAGAGATTTTCATTTGATTCATCATTTCACTGTTTCAGTTTATGATGATATAACTCATTTTTTTGTCAGTACAGGTCTTTTGCTACTCCTGCTGTTACAACACCCATCGTTAGGTTCTTTTTCTATTGATATTTTAGGAGGTGTTATAATCGTCATGTAATCATGTCCTAATCATTATGTCTGATTACATCAGCTCATTTCATCTGGCTTTCAGGTCCTACTCTTTTGCTTCATGCTTTTTAATATACTTTAGCAATCTTTCCATTAAAACTGCTGTTTCCTAGATGTGACACAAGTATCATATTAGACCTATATATCGTTATTACATTTGTTGTTTTTAATTCTATATCGAAGAAGAGGGAAACTGCTGGCTCTGTAGGAGAGATTTGGTGACACAAGGACTGTTTTAAGCAAAACACAATTAATAGAACAGCCAAACTGTATGAAAAAATGGAACAAAAATTAGGAGCCTCTCATAACAATGTTTTGCCATTTTCTGCACATGCTTGTTTGAGAGACTGTGGTTATATGAGTGTGAAGGAGTGGTGACTCCTGTAAGTTCTTGTTTTTCTATGAAGCCCTCTGAGCATCCCTTCTGGATTTTTTTTTTTTTTTTAAGAAAGGTTTTGCAGTGTGGTGACCTACTGGCAAATAAGTTGATGGCAGGTCGATGGGTTAAAAAGTACGGTCTCAGGCATGGTGCTTGGCCTGGAGAACCAGAGCAGGAGTGTTGTGTGCAGGTTGGACTAAGCATGGTGCTCTTTTTTGCATTCTGGGGATGTGTGTGTGTAAAGGATAAGTTCTTTGGGGAAGAGCTGCATTGCACGACCGTATGGCTGGGTAGCTTTCTAACATCTGCTACAGAGGTGTTTGCACATGAGGTGGCTGTTTGGGCCCTGTTTGTAGGCAGTGCACAGAATAAATTGGGCTTTCCCAAGGTAAAATTCATCTGACCTATTTTCAACCTCCTGTTTTGTGATGAAATAAACATGCTTCCTAGAAATTCCTGTACTGAATAGAAAGGCAACCTCCTATGATCAGCTCCTGTTTGGACATCAAACCTTTAATCGTCTTAAATTTGGGTGAGAGAATCCAACCCCACCTGTCACTGCGGGGCTCCAGTTTCTTAAGGAGCTGCTGGGAGCTGTGCAGGTATATAAAATAATAATTCTCTAATTTTGAAACAAATTAATTCATGCTTTTGTCCATTTACAAATGCAGGTCATGCTTTGTATCAGTAGCTGCTTACAGCGCACGAGGAGCTTGTTGTCAGGTTCTGACACAGCAGCATTTGTTTTTAGGAGTGCTGTAACTCAGATTGATCAGTGAAGGAGAAGAAAACATAACAACCGGCAGAAAAGAGGTTAGATACCAACTGCTAGCAAGAAGCTGCATCTGCTCTTCTCCTCTGCCATTTCCTTTTTAAACAGTTTTTTGCTCTCCAGGCAAGAGATTTTCACGCCCATATATGAAGAGAGCCTCTATGCAGCCACAGCCAGGGTGTAGTAGCCCTAGTCTTGGGGACATGCAGTCTCTGGACGTGCCCAATCCTTTTTTTTTTTTTTTTTTTCATTTCCCTGCCCCCAGCAGAGACTTGGACTTAGGGACTGAGCAGAGCCCACCCATGCAGCTCAGCCAGCCATGGGAGTAACTTGTCATTGTTTCCAGGTGCAAACTTTCAGATGGGTGATATGGGATTGAATGACAGAATGACAGGCTGGTGTCAACCATCCAGGGGCTCACAGTCTCTGTCTCCAACATTACAGGGAGATACCTGTGTTCTCCTTGTTCACCTTGTTACCCTTGAAATGGTAACTTTCAGACAGTAAAAACGCCTCATGATCACCTTTAGAAACCTCCCAAGTACATGGAGCCAGTATGATTCACATTTCTAAATTACTCAGAGCCTTGGTGATCATTCTTACTATCATTCTCACTATATATTATGTCAAGTAGTTGGACACAACTAAAGGAACAAGACACCTCTCTCTCTGGAATTACTTGCTTCCAGACCTGGAAATAACAGAACAGGAAAGAACAGCACTTAGCTAAATTATATTATTGTGAGCTTTATCAAACAGCTATCAGTATATCCAGAACTACATCTCCCACATGCTGTGACCTATCTCTTGGTGCTTTGTTCTGGCCAGAGCTGTACAGAGTTTTATGTAAAGTTCTTGCACAAGGACACTTAAGAGTGTGCGTACAAAAGCTGGTGCAGGAGCTCGAGGCTCTCTCCCAGACCTGTTCAATTCTGCAGTATGGATGCTTTCAAAGCAGGTTTTAGGGAGAAGTTTTCCATTAATGTGGACCAGACGTAATAAGTTTTGATACACAGGAAGATAGATCCACCATTTGCAAAACAGTGGGGAAGGGCACAAAAGAAAGGGCAGCTTCTGCATGTACTCCAGTTTTAAAATCTGAGTTTGCCTTAGCAGAAAAACATTGAATGTCGGAGGAACTTGCCCCCTCTTCAGCCCACAGCCATCTTCGCTGGGTCAGGTGCATTAGCAATACCCAGGTAGCACTTGTCAGCCGTCTAGGATTCTTCTTTTCCTTCTTCAAATCACTTTATCTCAGAGAGTTGTTTGTTTGTTTTTTGTGTTTTTTTTTCCCTGGTCTTTTCTTCTGCCTGACTTAAGCCACTGGTCTATCTATTAATTTGTTACTGTTTTCCTGATGGAGTAGCATGCAATGATAATTTGTTACTGTGAAGCCCGTAATGACTTTTAATTGTGGCTCCTAATACCACATGCTGTCATTTAAATCTCAATGGCTGTCACTTCCTCGTCCTCTCCCAGAGAAAATACGGCTCTTTCCCCCTTCAAACATCTGCATTAGCGCACAGTTTATGCCTGCCTCGGTTGGGCTAAGTGAGTCACAAAATGCCAGCTCCTCGAATTATTAGCTTCTCTGACTTAGCCCTGGTGGAAAAAAAAATATAATCTGTTACTTTCAGTGGACAGTCTGGGTACAAAAGAAACATTGCAGATTCAAACAGACAAGCCCTTGCAGATATGCTTATATGGTTTTGTTTGGAGAAGCCCAGCCTTGTGGCTCTTGCTGTCTTTTTTAGAAAGAAGCAAAATCATCCAAGCAATTATTTTTGAGGGTGGTTTCCTGAGCAGAGATGGTCAGCTGCACTGAAGACATTGGAGTTCTTCCTCCTCATTTCAGTGGCATTGAATTTCATGCCCAGAACTTAGCGCTAAGCAGTTTTTACCACCTTGTATACATAGGATAGAGGGAAGGAGGAGAGGTTTCTGGGCAAATCCCAGCAACAGTGCAGTGTATAATTGCAGTAAAGTCTCAAGTAATGTGCTACATTGGAAATTGAATAAATTTGATTGTATTTTTAAAGAGCTGGAGGGACAGCGTCTGCAGTGCATAGGTCAGCCAGATCTGGAAGTAGCCACATGGTTTCCCTTGATAAGAAGCCTGCCGGCAAGGTGTGAGAGCAGGCAGGGAGGAGAGGGACTAGTAAGCCTCACAGTCTCACCCTGGAAGAAGCACACAAGGTGCTACAAGGCAATAGCTGTGGAGGTTGTGCAGGCACAGCAAAGGGAAACCTTGAGAGTCTTTATCTTTCCATTAGGACCCAGCACAGGAGGAAGCATTCTTGTTGAGTGCTGGCTCTTTCACCTAACTGCATGCCCACAGGCTGATTAGTATAATGCCAGTTGGGACTACCATGTAGTTTCGTAAGGTTGGTCATCCTTGGGAAATAACTCTGGGACTTCTGCATTGGGAAACATAATCTCCCAGCCTGAGCTACCCCATTGCTTCTCTTAGCTTGTCAACAGCTGTAGACTTGTAAGCTCTTACATAAACCAGGCAGAAAGGAACAAAACCACAAATGGTTGGCATAGTTGTATGTGGTCAGTCATCTCTGCTGCAAAAATGCCCCCAAAGGAACAGACAGAGGAAACTGTGCTAGCAGAAGGTACTAAACTATCTGTTTAATGTCCTGTGCTGACATGAGACAATATCATTCTTCACGTACTCTATTCTTTTTTCTAAAGCTTAGGCTGAAACCTAAAACGTGATCTCATTAGCAACTGTGGTTAAGCAGAACAATGACGCAGCAGGTGTCTAAATGGAAGCTGAGATTTTCAGAGGAGCCTGAGGGTGCTGAGCACTCATCTCTGAGCAGAAGGGAATTGCAGTTAGCTCCCAGTGTTTTCCAGGTCTGGCTCCCCATGCTTCCCTTCATGACCTCATTTACCTTGTGTAGTGGAGGTAATGTCTATGCAAATATTAAGATACGTGGAAGTCTATATTGATCTTTGATTTTGTTTTCAGTTGTTTCTACATCTTGACTGATTTCATCCTTCTCAAGTTGCACAGTTATCATTAGCCAGCATCATCAGCCAGAGAACAGTGTCAGGGCTGCAGTTTGTACAAGCCGCTGTCTCCTGTCAGATTTTTCTTATGTCCTTATTACAGAAGAACGAAACCCTTTTCTTCACTGAGCTACCAAAGACATGCTGTCTGTGTGTGTGTGTCATGGAGCAAAGTGACAGAGTCCTCATCTCACGGCTTAAAAAGCTGTTTAATACTGAGGGACCTCATCAGGCTGTATACTTGTTGCATTTTCAGTGCAAGCTCAGTGGTGCTTTCTGACATCAAGTATTGGCTCTCGCTTTCAAAGGGCTACTTGCATTTTGGTTTGGTTGAAAATATTTTTGCTTTTATTAATAGGAATGAGGATAGGAGTGAGGTATTGTATACGGTGAGAAACTATTTTACTAAAAACTGCGGTGGCTTCTGGCTTTGACAGTAATGCAGTCTGCCTTTAGATGGAAGTGGGTACTACCTGTAGGAGCTGACAGGGATATGTGCTGACTCTTCTGCAGCCAGCAACCTTCATCTTTCCCTTCTTCAGCTGTGTTTCCCCTGGTACTAAAAAGCTGAGGGAATCTTCTGACAGCAACTCCTCCCTGCCTGCACAGCAGTGCAGGTCCCTTCTGAGCTGCCCTGGGCTCGCCCACTTAGTGGCTGGGCCAGGGAGAGAGCTGGCATGAAATGTGGTGAGACCTGGGGCCATGTCCTGCCTCAACCAACATGGAAAGCTGACAGCTCTTCCCTACCAGCAAAACGGCATGGGAAATGCTTTAACTATTTCTTGAAATCTTGCTGGCATGGTGGGTAAAGAGGCATGGGGCTGGCAGTAAGTACAAGTCTTGCAGTTGTAGCTCATTAATTTAGAAGGTTTTGACACCTTGTGATTCTCCTGCACTCTGTATGTAGAATTAACTGGTAAACTCAGTGTAGTCCAAGTAAGGTACATGGCTTAGTAGCAGCAGCCTCATTTGAGAGGCTCAGGGCTAAATGAATGTCCTTAGCTCTGGAGGTGGGGATGCTCAGGTGACAGCTGTGGTAGCTGGTGGTATAGACCTGTGCTTCCAGAGCCCACTGCAGATACACGGAAAGCCACAGTGATGGGCTCTGTCAGCACAGCCGACTCCTTAAGCTCAAGCTGTTCAGTCTTGCAGCAGGGGAGAGCTCTGCATTTTTGAGGGGAGGAGGGGATGCTTAAATTGGCAGCTGGAAAAGATGCCATAGGTTAGCTTCTGTGATCTAAGATGCCCCAGCAGAGATCAGTGCAACATCTGCTTTGCTTGTCTTGCGCATACCTACATATTCATGCACAGCTTTCTGAACTCTCAAGAAATGACTGAGCATATAGGAAGAAGAGTTCCAGTGAGCTGTAAACCTCCTGCTTTAGCTGATGGGAGATGAAACATCTTTTCTCTGTCATATTTTCATCTCTCAAGAGTTTTTCAAGCTTACAGGAAAAGACAGATCTTTTAGAGGGTGCCCGCCTCCTCACCTGTTTCCTGATAAATGCAAAGAGCAAGAGGAAATTACCAAAAATAAGCACGTACTAAGAACCAGGCTATCTGGGGAATAATGCATCTTTGTACAGACCCCATGAGCTAATGCCATGTGAGTAAACTAAGCGCAAGGGAGTGACGTACAGTCCTGGCAGGACGTGGGCGGCCCCGTGGTGAAGAAAGGTTCCTGACACATCCAGCGAGGAGTGTGGAATGTGCTCTTTGCTGGAGCCAGGCCCTTCTCTCTAACGCTGGCCAAATGAAAGGAAATCAATGGATGGTATGTTAGAACTACCGGAGAAGTGGATCCCATGCGACTACCAGCTTCCCAGAGCAAGGATAAAGCACAGCTCCTCTGGCCTGCCAGGGTGGTCACTGGAGTTCGTGACTTACAAGCCATGTGTTGCAAAAAGCCTGAGTTTGATGTGTACAGCACAACATGCTGCAGAGCTTGTTCTTGCAGAGCAGGAGAGGATGAAGGAAGCTTTTTACAGCGATCACTGCACATCCCTTCCTCCAGGCTTGTTTTAACTAAGCCTCGTCTAGATGGGAGGATCTTGCTCAAATTGCTTGATATTCTGAGTGCACCAACATTACAAACATCTGGGCTATTCTCAGTTAAATCCATCTTAAAACAACTTGTTGTTTTAATGTTGAAGATCACACCTCTTTACTTCAATCCTCAAGAAAAATCACAAAAGTACATGGCAAGTCTCTCCCTTTGGGTACATCCCAGATTTACTCCGCACCTGGGAAAGGACAAATTTTTTCTCTGTTTTCCTCCTCTTCCACCCTTCCTTCCTTCCTTCCTTCCTTCCTTCCTTCAGGTGGCTTAAAATAATAATCTGCTTTTGCCATCTCATTCATTATTTGACTATGGATTTCTGTCTTATTGGCAGTGTTAGTGTGGTGAGCATGTGCTGTTCTTAGGTGGTCCTTGACTTAATTCTCATCTTACCCCAGGGATGGAGCTGTGTGAAGGCAGAACACCCCAGAAAGATGCTTGTATGTTTGACACACATGCTGATGGGAGCAAATCTTGTCTTTCTGTTTTCTGTGCCACCCTGCTTCTCTAAAGAGAATCAACGTGTTTCCAAACCAGTGTTCAGCTTGCTGCTCGCTCAGCTCTGAAACCTCCCAGGTACAGCAGTCATGCTGAGTTTTGGCATTTGTGTTCTGGTAAAATAAAGCAGAGTGTTTTTTAAAAAGGCTCTGAGCACTGAATAACTTGAAAAAAAGTAAAGGGACAGTCTTCAGTTGTAATGATCTGGAAGGGTAGAATTTGGTGGTAGTCTCCTCTTTTTTCACTGCTCACTTGCCCACAAACTGGTGTACATACTGTTTTACAACAGTACCTAGGCACTCTAATGTGCAGCAGATGTAGAGAGGAACAAACCGTTGCTTGAAAAGACTACACTTAAAGTGGTCCAAAAGTTGTGAACAGATATAAACAGCTATAAAAGAGCTTGTTTGTTAACTGAAACACATGTTTTTCAGATTCTTTTGTTTGGATTGAAATGGTTGTTTCTTTTTTCTTCATGTTTAGAGTATCTGAATAAGTCAATCTTTCATTTTCTTTTCCTTTTTTTTTCCACATTTCAATGGGTAGAGATACCAGTGGTGCATTTTCGTAGAAGTTAGAGAGTGTTAACCAGAGATTTCAGGCTTAAACTTTTCACTACATTGTCATCCCTTCTTGATAAGGTCACTGTCACTTATTCTAACTTGTTTGCATTTCAGTGCTTTGTGTGATGTGTTTGGTGCTAGAGCAGCTCTGCACAGAAAAATTACCTTTCTTCCTTAAGAGTCTTTTCAGAGCAAAGCAATCATAAGTTCTTAAATTAAAGGATTCACAGCAACGTTTTAGAGCAAACTTCTGGGCACCGCCGCTCAGGGTAGAACGCACACCAACCAGCTAGGCAGGGCAAATCTCCGTTGCAACAACTGGAGATGCTAAGCACCGCACTCAGGAAGCACAAGCAGATGAGTAAACCACTCGATCCAGGCCTGTAACTGCAATAATGACAGCCCAGGAGTTTCTGACATCCTGCTTGTAATCCAGGCACAGTGCATGTGTTGCTGCTTCTCTTCGTTTCCATTGATGGCCTTATTTGGGGTCATCTCAGTCTCCATCTAATCTGCCCTTGGCTTCTGCCTGTTCTTCACTGCTGAAGAAACTGGGACTTCGATACTAACAAGGGGATAGATGGGTACTTGGCAAAGAGAGCCATGGAGAAAAAAGGCGTTTCTTCTTTAGCGATGGGAACAGCTCAATACCATATGGGAGTGCTGCAGCGTACGACCTTGGGAGAGCCTGTAAACACTGCTGGGAGAGCTGACATGGGACCTGTGCCACCACTCTCAGGCCTCCCTGTGACCCTTTGCCCTGCAGGGAATTTCACTCTGAGGCAGAGCTTTGCAAAAACTGAGCACTCGTTTAATCACCAAATTAAGGTCTTCATCCATTTCCAGTTGAAATCAAAGGCATAACTCACACCAGTTTCCGTAGCTCTGGAGGGAGGCCTGAAGAAGCCAACGTGTCTGGGGGCTGCCCCACTTTGAAACTCCGATAACAAATACATGGGAACCGCAGAGGAGCAAGCATCCAGACCTGTGTTTGCAAGGACTAATATTTAACACTGGGAACATAAATACTTTTTAAAATGTTTAACACAAATGATCGTTGCCATAAAGCTGGAATGACGCGGGGGTTTCATGCATCTTAGAAATGTTTTGACATAACAGCCTAAACTAGGATTTAATAAAATTCTTGTGCTCTAAAAAGTACTCATAATTTTTGCTTAATTTCTACATGTTTTCTCCCCCTTTAATTGTAGTTTAACAAAGTAGAGGGACTAATCTCAGATAAAAGTAGAAACACCAAGATTAAAGTGCACTTCTGTTTATTTTTAAGGGCAGTGGGTTAATATGAGCACTCTATTGTTGATGTCAGCATCACAAGCCAAAGATAAACACCACTTTTCTGCACTTACATCACATTTTCAGGACATTATTCTTCATTAACGAGTATTTTCTTCTGCAATGGAGAAGAATGACTTTGTCATAAGCTCATTGGCTACCAATCATAACCATTTTGTGGCTGTTCTGTAAAATATTTGCTCCTTTTTATCATGATCTTTGCAATTATTTCAGCGTCATTTTTATTTTCATTTCCTTAACTTCTGGCTCTTTTTTACAATTGAGTTATTCCTTTTTTTTAACAAATAAATTTTATTCTTTAAATGCATGTATTTTCTCTTATTGTACCTTTGTTATCATTACCTCAAGTAAGATATTAGAAACTTGCTCTTGCTATCACAAAAGTTCCAAATGTCCTGTGGGGAAGAGTTGATAATGTATATTTACAGGCCTGTTCCCTGTTTCTGTTTTATTTCTCTTGCTCAATTTATTGTTGGAGACTTCAGTTGTTTTATGAGTAAAGTCTGTGTAGTAATTTGCTTTAGAAAGACTGGTAGTTACAAAGACACTAATCATTGCAATCGTTCTTCTTGTCCATCTTTAAAGTGTCCCTTTAAGAAATCTATCACCTGTATCCAGGTACTCGGGTCCTCCCATAAAAAATTTTGCCATGTGATCAGTGAATAGCATGATTTTTCTAAAAGAGATGGAGAGGTTTCAAAGCCATGGAGAGGCACCTTTGTTCTTCATTTGAAAGGCCTTTCTGCAGACCACCAAGAAGCACATCCTACAGCTGCCAGCAGTTACATGCTTCTGGTGCTGGTATGTAGAAAGCCATGCAACATAAAGCTCTGCCATGTGAAATAACATGGGCAGCTTGTAATTTAAAATAATTTCTTGCTGACATCTTATTTTGACCTGTACCTCTTGCAGGACAGTCTCTGAAATGTGTCTGCTCTTGCTTATCTATGTTAAAATCATATCTCCTGCATCTTACTCATCTGCAGGGGTACATGCAGGTTATAGCAAATATCCTTCCTCTTTTGCTCCTATTGAGCTTCGGATGAGGAGAAGTCAGAACAAAAGTTTAGTTTTTTCATGCTTAGGAAGTAAATTTAGGTAATATAACTTATTGAGGCCAAAATCTCACTGGACAGCCCTAAACTAATTTTCAGTTACTATTTTTCTGTGTGGAAATTTTGAAATATTTTGACATTTTTCCAGTTTGGAACAAAACAAATTTCAAAAATCTTTCTGAAACATTTTCCTGTCTTCATGTGGCTCTGACTCACAGAAGAACCTACTCGAAAGAGCTACAGTGGTTCAGAAGGAGACTAGCGACAAGATGATGTGATATAAAGGACCAACTCCATTTTACCAGTGCTGCTTGCGTACCATGGTATAGTCACTGATGTTCAATAAATAATTTCATCAACTAATTTTGAGCAATTAGAAAAACTCACCATGCAATCACAAGAAGAAAAAAGACAAGTTATTAGGAGGGATTATTTATTGTGAGATAATTGTTGCCATTTAAGAATCATCTAGCATATTCTTCCTGGCACAAATATGGTCACAGTGAAAGAAGCTGAAGACAGCTGACTGCTGTACTGTGACTGTTAAATGATAGGGTATCCCACTGACGCAACCAGTACTGAATGGTTCCTGGTTGGTGGGATAAGAGGTACTAAAAATACCAACATTATAGTCCTAAGATAATTTCCTCTGACTACATTTGAAATACTTAGCCACACATGCTGTATTTTTGTGAACATCACATAGGAAATAAAAGCATTAGAAATCAGCTTACTAGAATTAAGTGTGCTAAACTACACGCTGTTATAGAGTCTGGTTTATATACTCATGTAACCATCTTTATACATGCAAATCCTGTATTTGCATGCATATAAATGGCTTGCAGATTAGGATACAAAAAGAGACTATTGTGATCAGCTAGTCCAGCCTTCAGCCAGAAATGCTTGTTTGCATCGAGTATTTGTACTCGTTAGTCTATTTGTATGTCCATCCCTCCAGCCATCCCTCAGTTGTTAAATCTTCTGAGCAAAAGTTCACGCTTCCTCAGATTTTTCTATCCACCCACTTAACTTTAAACATCTTCTTCCTGGGAAAAACTGATCTGAATTCTTTGATGTTCCAAATTCTTCTTGTAGGACAGCAGGCATCCAACTTGATCTGTGCATGTCTGCATTTGCATGAGAATAACTTTCCTTCTTCCTACGTACGTTTGGGAAGGAAAGCAATGGAATGACATAGTTCTCAGTAATGTTTTCCTATTGCACAGATGCTGTAGTAACAGAGGTTCAAAATGTATTTGACCTTAATTTCTACAAGCTGATATCTGAAATACTCTCAAGATTTCTTGTGTCAGAGGCAGGAGAACTTGCAGCCTAAGAAAACTTAACACTGTTAGTCTGTGCTGGTTCATCCATTTTCATTTGTGTCTGTCATGAAAGCGGACCTAAGAATCTCACTCTTAATTCAAGGCCAGCTAATGGGGTAATTTGTAAATCACCTCTCACTGTTGAGCCCTTAGGCCACACTTGTCTCTCTTTTTAAAACATTATTAATCATTTCATCATATGTCCTTCAGCACTGAGGACTGAAGCATCATGCTGTAAGAGCCCTCTTACAGGGCGTAAGAGGTCCAAAGAGTGGAGTTACTTTTTAGCACCAACAACAATGCATGTTAGGAAAAATGTTTACAGCTTTGCTAAGGTAAGGGAAAGATGTCTCAGCCTAAACCAGGTTTGGACGCTGGGCACGAGAACCAATTAAAGGGAGTTTTTCTTGCCTCGCTTATGCTTATTCAGAAAGCTGATATAGTAGGTGTATGTTCTAGACTAATCAGATTACAATATAATTCAATTGAGTAGCTCATCTTCAGCACCAATCTCACATTTATAAAGAGCAAAGCTTAAACTTGAGCAAAGTCATATTGCTTTTCTCTGGCATAATTTGCAATTATTCAAATAGCAATACTACAGATAATGAATTCCAAGTTAATCAAATTGTTGTACCAATGAGCTTGGTAGTTCATCTTCAATTTCAAGTTCATAAGATCATTTATGGTCAGCTGCTTAAAAAAGAAAGCCTAATCTTCATCAAAATTGTAGTCTAGTTAGTTTTTGTGATTTGTGTCAAGATGAGGTTTAGAGGAGATAAACCCACGGAAATTAAAGTCGAATGATAAAATTCATGCTCGGTGAAGAAACAGACTTGTCTAAAGGAGCCTGTGTGCCTTCTGATGCCTTTAAGAAATATATGAAACTTTTTGCTTTAGTGAAATATAATTTTACTGTTATTCTTTCCAGACTTAATGTATTAACCAGTTGTTCCAGCAACAGGTAAAAAAGATAACATGATCATACATGCTTTGAATTTTTGTGAGAATGCGTAAAACATGATATGAAATCATCTGCTTAACTGGAAGGAGAGGGAAAGTCATCATAAATACACCTTTAAATGTTTGCGCAAAATTATAGACAACCTTCACAGAAGCTCAGAACATATTCTTTCATCTACAGTGCAGGAGCCTGCTAAGTATCGATGAGAGCTTTTTCCATTCCTGACTCTTTCCTCTAGGTACTTTGAGTTTAAATATCTGCTTCTCATCAAGGTGGCTACATGCTTTGAAGGATTTTCAGTGAAGCCCCCACAGTGAAATATTTCTAGCCAGTAGAAAGTTTGTTATCAAACACTATGTAGGAGACCAAAATCAGGTTGATCAACAGATTTGATCCAAGTAGCTTGAAATCTAAGACACCATAGGCTGATGAAGGTCCAGAACTTGGTCTCCTCCGCAGTTCCAATGTGAGGGACAGGATCCAGTCGCCCATTTCAGCTAGTGGAAAAATTTTGCTCTGCTTTGATGGACACAGGATCGGTCCCAGTGTGATTGATGTCCATAGCAAATGACAGCATTTGTAATGTGCATACACACTAGGGGAAAGTACTGGGTGCCACACTAGGAACACAGACGTATGGGCTGGAACAGAAAAGGTAGGTTTTTGCAGTCGGCTTTTCTAGTGCCTGAACAAGAGCTCGTACCTGCCACATCAGATCATTCACTGAGGTGGGGAAGGGGGGTAGAAAACTGACCCGGGTGATGGATCTGTGGCCTGCTGGTGTGTACACTCATGTGCTGGAACCATCTGAGTGTTAACACATGGTCTCCCTATCAAAGGTCTGTATATGAAACTCAGCTGCTGGAGTGACAGAAGATTTTGTGTTGTTAGCGCACACTTCATTAAAATACCAGCTGAAATCCAAGTCTGAAATCCCACAGTTTGTGTTAGTTGATAAAACTCAATTGCCTCTAATTACTGTTAGTATGGTTTTAAAATAATATTTTGTTGTAGTAAAGGTCTCCTTGTGATGAGGAATAGCTGGTATTCACAACTGGAAATTTGGGAAAGAGTATAAATGCGTGGCGGGGTGGGGAGTATGATCAAGACTGCTTTCACCACTGTAGTCTACATCATCCAGCAACAGTGCTGTGAAAAAAACAAATCAGGGATGCAATACTGAACAAGGGAAAGATTAAATGATTTTACCTCCAATAGTTAAATGAACTTGCTATGAAATAAAGCAAACAATCGCAAGTCCTCTTTGAATCCAAGAGGCAGTTTCACAATCCGGAGAGGAGAACCTGTCACTGCTTTATGTCATTTGAGTAGACCTTAATCCTGCAAAATGCTTGTGTGAAGATGAGACTTTTTCTCACTCCAGGTCCCACTCATGTGCTTAGCGTTCAGCTCGTGGTGAAGAGTTTTGCAGGAGCGGGACCTTGCCAGCTGTACTGAAACATCTGCTATCGGACACTGCTGTAGGTGCTTCCTTTGCCTGCATGCAGGTATGTTCTCAGTTAAAATGAGGTCACTGCCTCAAAGCACAATCGTGGTGGAGATAGCACAGTTGGGTTTTTTTTCAGAGCAACTTGGCTATTCAGCAGGCAACCTTGTGCCTGGGATTGACCTTCATAGAGGGGTAAAAACCTTGCTACCCGTAGGTTTTTAGAGGAGGATAAGCATGTTGACTCTCCTGTGCAGAATCTACAGTCCTGGCTTTATTCTAAGACAGAAAGAAGAAATGTGATCAGGTTCCTCAAATTTGTATTTCTAAGCCACATAGTAGTATTGTTACAAATATTCATATAAGGTGTTCAGAAAAAATCACATGGATGCATTTCTATATTGCTTTAGCTACAGGCTTCCATTCGTGACAAACCATTTTAAAAACATCACTGGATACCTTATGAAAGTTTAATAAGACTTTTTATTGACACAGTAG
Source organism: Balaeniceps rex (assembly GCA_013401315.1). NCBI lineage: Eukaryota > Metazoa > Chordata > Aves > Pelecaniformes > Balaenicipitidae > Balaeniceps > Balaeniceps rex. Next base: position 118,065 of record VYZW01032297.1, read on the forward strand.
GAAATCTTTTCAGAAGATTTTGTTTTAAATCAAAACTCTTTGGACTTCTTGCTGAGAAGTGCAAGTGACCCAACAGTCCTAGCTGATCTCCACTAGTCGTGGATGCAATTGCAGAGAAAAACGGAAAAATCAGTGATGGACAAAAATCTATTTGAACAGAAGGAGGCAAAGAAACAGTTAGTGAGTGCTTAGGCATTCATAATTTCGTTTTTATTCTGTTGATTCTGGTCGGAGCTTTAGACTTGAGCAGGGCCAAGATTGCATGCCAGAGCATGAAGATGCCAGCAACCACCAGAATTATTCACTCTTAAATAATGGCCCTATTATGGAGCCTGCTGGATTCAGGAAGGGGTGCTGAACTGCCTTTTGCCTTTCGATACCTACAGCCCTCCACAAGGCACTTTCTCTTTGGCCACGGTGCCTGGGGAAGGTGATGAGCCTGAGAATAGGTCCCATAAAAGACAGTAGGCTGAGCAGGCACTAACGTGCTAACTGGGAGGAGGTGCCAAGGTGCACGATGCCTTTACGCCCCTCGCTTTTCTGAGAGCGACTCTGAGCTGGAAAAGAATGTTTCTTCTTGTTCTTGTTTCACTAGCACTCAACTCAAATGACACAAGTGGTGGGTTTTTGGCTTGCTCCACACTCTCCGCACCAAACATGAGTAGAAGTCTTTTTGCTGTTTGCAAAAACAGTAAAAGTTTGGGTTTTGCTTGTAGGTCAGCCATGGGAATCTCAGGCTGGTATATATTTTTGTCTGATTTAATACAGAGACCTGAATGAAGGGAATTAATGAAAATGGAAAGTGCTCTGCGTTAGATACATAGGACATTCCAAATAATCTCAGGTGCTCATGAGTTTGTTAGAAATGTCTCCCAGGACTTTGGGATTTTCTGATTCAGTTGAGCCGCAAACATTACAGGCACGATCTTTGTTGCAGTATTTGAACGTTTCCCCCTGCTGAACCCAGACGTGCACAGCAACAAAAAATAAAAGGAACTTTTCACACCTCAAAATAGATTTAATTTGGGTTCAGTCAGAGTTTGGGGCAAAGGTTTGTGATCTTTCTTATTTTAATCACAGAAGTTGGCTCATGCCCTCAAAACTTTCATTGTCAGAGTAAGATCAGCAGAATTCACTTGCAGGTCCATTAAGCAAACAAAACCACATTCCCTGCTGTCACCTCAGTTCATGCTTTGGCAATTTTTAGAGCTTTTTTAAAAATAACTTTCTCTGGGTTCCAGGACCACTACTACTGCAGCCTGAGTGGTTATGCGTGTTTATATAAACACAAATCACAAGATGGTGAAGTGCATACATCTGTCTTTTACCACTGCAATCCTTACCCTGAAACAAAAAAAAAAAAAAAGAGATAAAACTGCATTTTGATATCCTGTAAATCAGTACTGAAACCCTTCCAGAATGTGAAAGTTATTCTGGCATCTTGCTGAAGGTTAACTTTAGCATTCTGGAAGGATTTCAATAGTAATGAAAAGGACAGTAAAGAGAGTAAAGCTATTTCAGAAGCATTCCTGAAGGATAATGCTGGCATGCTAGAGAGATTTCAACAGTAGGCTAGAGGGCAGCAAAATTATTTCTGAAGTATTCCTGAAGGAGAACTTTAATAATCTAGTAGTATTTAAAATAGTTCTGCTGTGGTGGTAAAAAATATATGGCAAACATCCCTGACAGGTAATTTCATTCTTTGAAATAACAAGGCAAAGGCTCAGAAGTATGAAGCGTGCTGCTCAGAAACTAGTCTGTAAGAAACGGAGGCGAAGCAGTCGCTCTGGAGGATGGTAAGTGTCCCTGACAGAAGTCACAGGGGTTGAAAGGTGACATTCAGCCCTGTGCAGAGGTCTTTGTGCAAGAGCTGTGCACAAGGTCAGTCGGAAGAGGGCTCACACGGTACTGTGGGGCAAACACAGGAGCCAAGCTGTCCCCTTCATGCAGGGTTCTGTTCAGTCCCGTCAAGGACCCAGACTTGCAGCAACCCTGGCAGGGCCCTCCCCCTGCGTCTCTCTTCTGGGAAAGTGGACACGAAGCATGGGGTGACCTCTGCTGGCTCCCTTTGGGTCAGTGAACTTTAGGCTCAGGTGTCAAGTTCTCGTTTTCATTTTACCTAAGGATCTACGAATCAGGAACCTCCTCAGTCTGGTTGGAAAGCGAGTGGGAAATCTCACCCCGTGGATTTTTCTGAAGGTCTGGATGCTACCTAGTTTTGACTCAGCTGGGAATACCACAAGAGCAAGCTTTCTTACAATGTCTCACTTCTTGGTCCAGCTGACTCAGAGAAATACACAGGCATGTGCAAATTAAATACAGACAGAATTTAGCCGACAAAATATGCAATCCAGCATTAAATTTGTTTGGGTTGGAACAAATTTTGGCTAGTAGGTCTAGCTCCTCCTTATGTATCGTGTCCTAACCAGTAAGCTGCATTAAGCTCCATTACATATTAGAGGTAACCATGACCCAGTCAATGAGGAGCAATTAGCTTGTGCCCCCATCTTTTCCACCATTGCCCTTGTTCTTTGTTGAGAGAAATAAAGGCAAAAGGCATTTTATGCCTGTCTGTACAAGGAGTGGTTTCATCCACAAACACGGGGTGATTTGTGACAGGGAGACTATATTTTTTATTCTTTCCTAAGAAAAACTAACACATTTGGAAAAACAATGACAAATTTCAGTCATACTTGGAAAAGATATTATATTTTGCTACCTTCACCTCATTTATATGCTTGGACTATTGTGACGAAAATAGCACTGCTACTTAGCCTTTAACACATGCTGCTGTTTACCAGAGATGACCAAGTTCATCTTGTCTGTCTGCTTTTTGCAGATTATACTGAACTCCTTCGTTTGAAAAAGCCTTCCCAACACAAAAATGAAAGCGCACTGTAGCTACATTTTCGCCATAAGCACGTCTGTGTGGACGTGTATAGAAAACAAGAATTAAATTAATACAAGCTTCTTAAAATACAATCCCATGAACTTATTGAGAGCAAAACTATGACTTTGCAAATGGATATGTGGTAAAGATCTGGGTGCTTTTGCAGCTGGCATTGATTTTGCAGAAAGTGTGTTCAGAGTCTGGAGCAGAAGGTGGAAAGTATCCCAAGGGAAACCTCAGACTTGCTCTCCACAAATGTTTAAATGGGATGCTGTCAAGTATGGCTTTAACCAAGCTCCTGAGAAACTCTGTAGAGACCAGGGGTTGTTCACAGGAACCACATGGTGAATCATTCTGACAGATGAATACTGTCCAAGAAAATCATAATCTGCTTGAGAATTTGAGGGTGGGGGCAGGAAATGGAGAAATCTGCCTCTTTGGTTTAACACAAAATATTCTTCTAGATCTTGTAGCAGCAGCTATCAAATACGGAGACACCGCCTGTGTAAAACGTGTGGGTTTGCTGGTGTTGCCCAGAAATGCTCCCCAGGTCATCCTCATCTTAAAGACAATGTCCTGAAACTTCCAGGTTCCCAGTTGTGTTTTACTTGTCTATCAGCTGATCTGAACTGTGCTGTATCATTCTTCAAAGGTATAGTGGTTTACATTGCTACTATTGGCTATAGGAGCCTTTTTTTTTTTCTTATAAGGATTATTGCTGTGTCCACTGGAGTCTCTAAGTCTCTTCCAGCGGCTTTTCACGCTTATGAAGTAGGTGTTCACAGGTTCCAATAGAGTCATCATTTGCATAGCCTGACGAGGAGAGATTAGATTTATCAGCGTTTTCTTTAAATGGATGTCCTTCAAGGACAGCCCCCAGAAAGCAGAGGTCAATGCAGTAAAGGTAGCGGCATTAATCATCTTCACCATTTGAAATAAGGAAGAATAAATAAATAAACAGCTTAGTATCATGATCATGTATCAGGGGGTTACTTCAGGTCACATACACATTAAACGTAATCCCAAGGATGTCAGGACCAATGTTACAAATGTTTTTGTTAACGCAGTTTCATGAATGGTGAGGTAGAGCCTTGCATTAGGCTATGTAATAATGTTATCAATAATAACAGGGTGTATATTGTGGCAGAGCAATGAGTTTGTCCTGTGTGTGAACCTTTCTGTAACTACAAGTGTTAGGGCTTTCGTGCTTTGGTTTGGAGTGAGTGATGGGGAGTGCTGACACAGTGATGTCCATGGGTTGTCTCTTTCGTCCTGTGGGCTAGTCTATGGGCAGTTCATACTGAGTGAAAAAGTACTGGCATCACTACAAGAAGGAACACCGTTAGGGGCACACGCTGAGGGGTATTAGAAGTTAACTAAATACTAGAGAAGAAAAATCTATCTCCCATTAAGGAGGATGAGGTGGTGGGACATAGGGCCAAGGAGGAGGGAGAAGACTGCATGATTAGCTGACAATGCCTGGAGTAAACGAACTGGCATCCCAAGAAACAGTTAGATTATCAGGGCCATACTCCCCACGTAATTCTACTATTTTTAAATCTGAGCCTTCTCCACCTGGGTTAGCTAGGGTTCTGCTGTTTTGTGGGTGTGGAAAACGCATATGCGGTTCTGGCAAAGATCCTTCCGTACATTGAGATTTAGCAGTTTCAGTGCTTGGGATTTGTAGCTATGGCTTACAGAAAAAGGAATTGACAATTTTTCAAAAACCTGTTCAAGTGCGTAACTTTGCACACCAGAGTAGCCTCAATTTAATAGGACTGAAAGTGTGGATACACACATATTGCCTGAGTAGAAGCATACAGCAATTTTTTATAGTGACTGAAATTTATGATTTTTAAATATTTGGGAGACTGTCAATATCTTTCAAATGAAATAGTACTTTGTAATTATTGACTAAAGGCTTTTAAATCATATCAGTCAAAATCCTTATCAAGCTATTCAGTTCACTGAAATTCTATAATGGGAAACCAGCCTCTAATAAAAAAATGATGAAAAATATAGAAATTATCTGAAATTCAAAATAAGAGTCCATTTCTGTCCTTATGTAGGAAAACAATTTCAAAGTGATAAAATTGTCCATGAAATAATTCCCAATTTTGTCTTTATTCTGATATGTACTGAGAAAAAAATATTAACTGCTTCTCAGTGGACGTGTTATATATTTATCAGTATGAAAGCATCCTGAAGGCTTTCTGGTACAGTTTGTTACTAGCATCTCTTTGTTCTCGTCAACATTTTTAAATAGTCAGAATTTTAAAAAGCAATTTAACTTTATAAAAAGCTAATTTGATTTATTGGGGTTATTTTTATTTATTAACCAATTTGCTTCTGGGTTGATTTCCTTAAGTGCTAAGCTTCATAATGGAAATGCTGACACAACTTTAAGTATAGGAGCAAATGCTATTCTAATAATTCAGCTGAATAAATACAAGCCAGCATTTAGTTATTTTCCCAGGAACTGGATAAACAGCCACTTCCTTTTTAGTGTCTCTTTGTAAAGTAAAAGTTCCACAGGCTGCTAATCATCGCTATGAAATTTTCTATTAAAAAACCTCCAACATTTCTTTTGTTTATTCTGCAAGATCTTTGTGGTTCCATATTAGTCATGTTAAAAAAAAAAAAAAATTAAAACAAATACACTGACTTGGCAATGAACCACATTTTGACCTATTTCAAAAAACACCGTTTCTGAACACTGTGGCATTTATAGATGAGAACAAGAGAACGAGCTCAGCTGAATAATTCAGATGCTGATCCCTGTTTCAGATGTTTAGAACTATTCTGGTATGGAGATTTCATTTCGACTGTTGTTTTGGAATTTGCAATGAAGTTGATAATGGGTTTGCATTACAGCAGCCACTCACCTGTGGCGTGTAGGAAGGCTGCACTTGGGTGTTCCCTGAGATATCACCCCATGTTGGCAAGGTGATCTGTTGTTTCAAGCTTGTCGTGGTCTCAGAACTGATGTGGGTTTGGTTTGTAATCCGAATGGGTGGACAAAATTCATGTGGCACTTGGATTAAATTAACACAGCACCAACTGGTGTAATGAACTAAAATTTTTTACAAGGGGTGATAGATAACCTGCTCCTAGCATGATGTGGTGTAACAGTCTGTCTGTGCAATTTTATCTGATATATCAAACTATCACAGTGGTGTAATTATTGCATTATGTCACAACAGGGCGAGGTTCGTAGGAATGGTTTTACTCTGCAAGTCCTCATTATGCTAGTGAAAAGTAAAAAATAATTTTGCACTGAAAAAACAGGAACAGTTTGAGTTTGGGGAATTTTTTTTTTTTGCAAGGTGGGAGGGAGTTGCTTTCCCCGAAAGTTCTGCCAGTGAAGGTAGTTTCTCATGAAAAGCTTCAACTCTGAATTTTTTAGGAGAGATGGTGGCTGTTCCCAAGATAAGCACCAGCACTCCTGGGTAGATCCTTACCCACAGATTACTGACAGGTGCTTTTAACTCAGTTTTATCTGAAAATAGAGAGAGTGGTCAAGAAAAAGAGGTTAATCTTATAAATCTTCACTGACGCAAAGCTTAAGCCTCAAAGAGCGTCGTTTGCCCAAGCTCCATTAATGCCAGTGCAGCAGACGATCCCCCTGCCAGTGCCCCTGGATTGCCCCATCAGCAGCCGAGACAGGCGGGCGCTGTGCGGAGCCAAACCTGGCGCAAAACTGTAGCAGAGAAGCAGGCATGAGACCGGGTCCCTTGCCGATGGGAATATCCATCAGGCTCTGCCGTGTGCCACTGCTCACAAAAGTTGAATTATTCAGATCACACAGCCCCTGTTTTGCATGCTGGGCCTCCCCTGTTTCCATTTCACTAATAGCTACCCCACTGGGTGGATGGCGTGACAGCTCCTGAGTTTATACGTCCTTAAACTGTACTAATTACTGGCTTTTAAGCAACTAAGAGTTTTTATGGCATCTTCATTAGGGTAATAGTAAGTGGGTGGATACACATGTCAATCAAGTGAAATGGTAGATGAATTGCACATACTATTTCAGTTAATTTGTCCTGTTAATTTCCTTGTGATATTTGCAGCTGTTGAAATGACGGCCTCCTTTGTGGGAATGAAACCAGCTCGACGTCGCCCTGCTTCCTCCCCCGCCCGAGCAGTTATGTGCTTTTCGTAGTACGTGTGGAGCTGTCGGAGAAATATATCCTGAATGCTGGCATGTGGGTATGAGAGAGGGAGGTGCTGCGGGAAAGAGGTGGCTGATGGGAACTGGAAAGCTGGTCAGATGCCCGTGTTCTCGTTACTTTCGTAGCTAGGGCACTGATATTTTGAAATTAAAAATCATGTAGTCTTTGAGTTTGCAAGTAGAGGCCTCTTAATGTGTGCCAAGGAGATAAACCTCAGAGGAGGACACGCTATAAAGGAACAGTTCTCTAAAGAGGTGTCTGATCTGATCCTGTTGCGGGTGCTAGCACTTCAAGCAGCAGTTTCAGCTTCTTTCCAAAGAGTTTTGATCTGATCAGGTAGGCTCTGAGTTGGAATAAGGGAAAAATCATGCAAAGCAGTCAAGTCCTGTTTTGGTGTGCTTCCAGGAGCTTTTTAAAGTGGATGTAATAACCGGTTTGGAAACTTAAAATCATAAAAGAAAAAAATGTAAACTGTTGAAAATGGGGCAAAAGGTGTGCCTCCCTGACCAGCTGTATGTATTTTCCTGCCTTCCTCTCCTGATGACAACTCTGAGAAGTAAGAAAGAGGGGCAGCCCTTGGGAAAGGCTAGGGTGGGCTGGTCAGGGCTCCGATGGCCTCCTCTAAAAAGAGGTTGTGAAAGCCCTGTAGGAAGAGGAGAAGAGGAGGAATGATCTCTGGGAATGGACATGGACCCAAGATAAAAATAGTGAACTGAAAGCATTTATTTATTCAGCTGAGCAATGGTAACGTTAGTTGAGGAGGGGAAGGCTGCGTTCTGCGGAGTAGCCCATGTCACATAAGGAGCATTGCCCAGGTGACGGAGGGAAGGCGTTAGGAAGCATTTACTTGGCTTGGAGGTTTTGTTTGATTTGACGTGTGTATTTTATTGCCATGGATATTCATGCAAGCACTTTTTTTAAAACAAGAGTGTGTGTGGAAAAAGTATGAACTTCTAAACTTGCTGAAGCCAGCAGGACTGTTGCTGTCTAAAAGCAGTAACAAAAAGTGCAACCATGAAAGATGGAATAGAAACTTCCAGGTTGTCCCAGCCTATACCTCAAAACATGCGAGTTTATTGTACAGTTCAGCTACTCTAAAGGGAAAAAACAACATTTGTTACACACTGTAAAATAAGGGAGTTTGTGTCAGTAAAGTTGCGCTGAGCTTTGTCTGCCTTTCTACTGCCTCGTTCACGAGCTCGCACTCAGCAGTTTGGTGCTGCGCAGTACCCCTGCATCTGCCTCTGGGCATCTTCCAGGATGAGGGCTGCACCTGAGACCGGGGGTGTGTGTACCTCCGCTTGCCTCGGGAGAGCCAGGCTGGCAAATGCCCAGCCCCAGCACCTCTAACAACAAACCTTCAGATGCCTCAAACTGACAGGGTGAAGAGTGAGTAGAAAGTCCTACTAGCAAAGAGAGTTGGTTTTTGGGTTTTTTTTAATGGCACATGTGTTACTGAGGCTTGCTGTCATAGTCACATCAATTGTGGGCATGATTTGTACTTCTAACAGACCTGGTTATATCAGCAACATAAGTAAATAGAGCACAAAGCTAATTCATTATGGTCCTTCTCAGCTTTCCCATGATGTGGAGATCATAGGAGGCTTGTTGGTAATGCTGAGAGAACTATAAGAAGAGCATCTTACTATTCCTGTGAGTGTTTTATCACAATGTCAGTAATGTTATATACTCCGTTTTTATGGACTGTATTTTAAAGTTATATTTCTTACAGGAATGTGTCATTTTGATTACTCTCGACAAGATATTTTACAACGCAACCAGATAAGTCCCTTCTGATTAAAATGGAAAATTTGATTTTGAAAACTTCCAACAGATTGGGCTTTGGTTTTTCCCTTTTGCCTCCCTTTTTAACACTGCATGCAGTGGGATGGAAAAAGGCTTCTCCATGCAACATTTTCTTTTTGATAATTTAACCCATAACATATATAATTCTCATAACTGCTTCAACTTTCAAAAATTGACCATAGAAGAATTGCAATTTATTTTCTTTTTTTGACCACACTAACTCTTTAAATGTCAAGATTGTTTTGACAAACAAAAAGAATTCTAAAGAGAGAGGAAAAAAGAGAACTAAAAATAGGGTGTGCTTGGGGGAAGACACCTGGGACAGCCTTTATCCTTTCAAGACAGCAGAAGCAATGTTCAGAAATAATTTATAGATATTTAAAAAAACAAAAAAAAGGAAGACCCCTGGAACAGAAGCAAATACGGAATTTTAAAATTATTGAGACAGTTGGGTATCCGCTTTCTAGAAGGATATGTTGCAGGCACATCACGTAAATGTTCATCCTTAGCTCTCTAGGGCATCGTCATTTCTTGAAGGCATCAAGAGATGTTTGCTGGAAATGGGAAATGCAGGAAATTCCCACAAACCCATGGATAGGTGGTAGGATACTTTTACACTTGGTCCAAGTGGCTAGTGCATCCCACCAAATTTATTAAGCTAAAATCCTTTAATCTGAGAAGATTAAATCAGAAGCAATGATCAGCTATTTTTGAGCAGAAGGACAGCATCCAGTTCTAAAAGTACAGGCCAGGGAGCCAAATGACCTAGACCCTGTCATTGACTTGGGGCAGAGACACGAGCCCAGCTCCCCGTGCCTCGGAGACTGCAACTGCTCTGGTACGCAGCATGGCATCTGTTCAGTGGTGCAGAGAGGTGCTGCCCAGCAGGTTGTGAGACAAAGGGAAGCGACGTCGTTCTGCTCCGCAAATGAGGCGGGGATATTCAGGTAGGCCAAAGGTAATTTTCCAAATCATTTTTGAGGTGAAATGCTACTGTCCTCATTTTTTATTTAAAACCAATCTCTTTAAAGCAGAGGGGAGAAAACCCGCTGTGTAAGTGCGATTCCATTCCAGCTTTATATTGCAGTCTCCTCTGCGCTCTGGTTACTGCTTTGATATTATAATGGTGTTATTTCTTGTAACATGGGGCTACTATGGGACTCATTAGTCATAAACTTTACCCTTGGAAAATGTAAAAGTCAACATCAACCGTCACTAATAATGTATTTCACCTACTGTTATTGTAAGTATGTGAACACGGTCAGAATCTGCTCAGTGCCTGCTCATGTTGTCCTTTGGAAATATCCTTTTGCAGAGTCCTTTCCTCTGCTAAGCACAGGGTCCACTGAGCATATTTCACATTTTCAAATATTTTTCTACTTATAAAATGAAGCAATTGATCTAGGGGATTGTTGTAAGGTTTTCTTCCTTAGGAGGAAATAAAATTTAGGTGTGGACCTGAGGGGAGATACCTGCTCCACATTTCATCTCTGCCCACCCCACAGTTCCTTCTTGTGAGTTTTAAAAAACCCTTGTGCTTTGAAGTGCAGGATCTGTTAAATGAAGCGTATTCTTTTCAGAGATTTGTATATTTACCAGATTAGCAGGAAAGTAGCCTCAACCCCATATCAGTGCTGTTTGTGATGTGTAGCTTGTCAACTTCTTTGGAAAAACTCATCTTTCCCCTCATCACCAAGGTTGTCTGATTCAACTGCAGATGATGCCTTCCCTTCTTCCCCTCCTGTAAGCCAGCTCATTAAAACCAATTACAGCATTACAGTGAATGACCAGGTAAAATAGCAGTGAGAGCCCTTGTGCTTCTGTATAGATGGCTTATTGACTTTCAAACAGATTTAAGGGAAAAGTAGAAGAATACTGTGTTATCCCAACCTTATCCAACCCCGTTAGCGGAAGTACTCAAAACGCAGATTAGCACTGCCTGCAGGTTTGGCCGTGCTTCTAATCCCATGTGTGACGAAGCAGCTGGCATCTGCTCCTGACGCTGACAAGGAGCAAGACAGAAGTCTAGATCTGGCCACCATTAACCTGGCTGTGGGAAGAGAAGAAGATAAAATCCAGGGATCTTGGTCGCTCATGCTCGCCTTACATTTTCTTTTAGCTAGTGCAGTAACTGCTGTGGCCAGGGTTGGCCAAACATTTTCACCATGTTGTTGGTGTAATTAAGTAACACAAAAAACACCAGCCAGTGAGTTTCTATGCTAAATCCAATGGGTATGAAAATATTCTATAGCTCCTATGTGCTGCATTGCATCAAGAGAGAAATACATCTTTCACCTGCATGTCCCTTTGTTACTGGTCCTTTAACTTTGGTTTTCTATGTATAGATATATATTTTTAAATCTTCTAGATTGAAATAGTTGTGGATAGATTGATTGTGAACTGATTTATGATCCGTATTGCACCAGAGAAGTAATTTTATGCATATAACTTCTTTTACAATTACCTCCACAATGATTTCAAAGGATTTCACTGCTTGTGGGAGGCCGTCAATAAGTGGCACTTGCATATTCATCCATTTCAATCTGAGATTTTTAAAGACCTGAGGGAATAGAACAGAGCCACTGGAAATTAATTTTTTCAGCAAGTTTGCTTTTTCATTTTTTTAGGGATAACCATGCTTCAGTGAAAGCTTTTTTAAAATGAAAGTATTCCTAAATTCACAAATGCTGAAAGCTAAAGATTTCCACAAAATGTAGCAATTCTTTTCAGTATCCTTTGTCATTCAGTTGAACGTAAATCTTGCATCTGGGCTTTTGTAGATATTTCTTTTCTATTAAATATGCACTATTCCCAAGTGAATTAAACTACTCAGAAATGAGTTTGTTCTTTGACTAGAAAATCAGCTTTCCCAATTTCTTGGATTATTTATTTAACAGAACTATGCTTTTAAAATTGCCAGCTTAAAGCTCTCACTCCTGCAGCAACGGAGTATGTGAGGATCAGTTTCCCACCATCTTTATTTCTCTCCTTTGCACTCAAAAGGCCAGATTCTGCTCCCATCTCACAACAAGCAAGCAGAGAAACAAATCTGCTCTCATTCCTGGGTTAGATGATAACACCCAGTGCCTGCTGCTAGACTGGCAGATTAGTATCACAGAGCTGCAAGGAAACAAGCAGATTTCCAGCAAGTTGTCGAGGAAACAAATGTCTTGAAAGCATCGTACGAGGGATGTCTATGCCATGCAGTCATGTGCACTGTTGAGCTCCCCAAAGAGTTGGTACATCACCATGTGGAGGTACTTGCTCAGGTCTCGTTAGCAGTGCAATTGCATTAATGTTCATGGTGCTCAGGCTAATAATTCCTACCTTTAAGCCAACTGTACTAGCTTAGGCATCACATGCATTTGGTATGCTGCTCCCAGCTCTGCAGTTGCTTTGGCTAGAGGCAAATCAGGTATCTCTCCACTGCAGCACATTGCATGATGGCACCTTAGCCGCGGGCAGTGATAGTAAGTGTGCAGCGTGCTGGTATTTCACCCAGTCGCCGATGCAATGGGAACCAGTTGAGGTAAACCTCCAGGTTTTTTGAGTTGTTCAGATGGGTCCTGCTGACTTCTTCCATAGGTACTTCTGTTCCCCACTTGAACACAGAAAATGCTGTCCAGACATTAATTATCCATGGCATTTGTTTCCATGCGAGAAGAATGCTGTCTTTGAGAAGCCATGATATCCACTCCTCTACGCCAACACCAATACCCCAGCCCTTAGGGTTAATCACTAGAAGTGGAGAAAGATTTGCGGGGGGAACCTTTGTTCAAATATTGACTGCACATCACCACAGTTTTGCAGTCTCAAGCTATATGTAAACACTAGAATGAGCTGAAAAAAATATACTTCCAAAATTCCTTTTTAATTTGTAATAAATCCTTTTTGGAATTTACTAAGGCCAGCGCCAGATGGCCTGGAGCATGTTCTCATTCATATTTCAAAACAGAAAAACCTTTCTCAGAATCTGCAAGCTACGTCTTTTTCATGGGGATGATTTCTGTCGAGCAAGGAAAACTCAGGTTAATTAGGCCAAATAAGCTGATGCAGTCAGAGGCAGAGATGCAGAGGTTGCAAGATTGAAATCCATCAAGACACTGTGTCGACAGATGCCCTCTTAACTTGTTTGTTATTTGCTAGGGGGGTGGGCCACATAATTATATAGAAATGTATTGGGGTTTTGTTACAATAAATGTGCCGAAGTAAAAGGTCTTCATTCAGTAGAGTTACAAGGTGCAGCCAAACAAAACTGCACCTTATGAAGACTACAAGGAAACTACACTAAGGGGATGGGGATATTGAAAAGTTCCATCTCAGTAGTGTAGACTGCTGTAAAAATGCCCTCGACTATGTGGAAAAGAACACTCTAAGTGGTATTTGGGGAACTAGAAGGGAGGTCCAGAGCAGAGGAGCCCCTGAGGTTCCTTCCCATCTATCCATGTGCCTATAATTCTGTGATTTGAACTCTGAGAGTCAGGGAGAGCTGGGCACCAAACTGGGAAGAAGTACTTTAAGAGGTGAAATGGAGCAACATGCCATACCAAGAGGTGGGACCTTAGGCTGAGACTTTGACCATCTGAGAGAAAGAAGTGGTGAACACTGGTATCTGGCACTCTTATGGGCACATCTAAACTGTGGGTTTAGCTGCACTTCCCACAGGCACAGTGGAGATCTATCCAATGCTAACCAAATCCCTAGGGTAGGTGGGGGGTGTTGTGGAGCAGCCCAGGTGTGACCCCCATGAGCGGTGTCTGCAGAGACATCTCTGATGAGCTGAGAATTGATGCCAGTCTAGTGGTCATCTCTTTCAAGGCAATTAGGCAGGTTAAGGATCCATTTCTGAAATGTTTTTCCAGTACTAGGCATGTAAAGTGTTGTCTCCTTTCCTAAAGGATTGAAACCTTTTTTTCTTTTTTCTTTCCTTTCGTCCTGACAGCCTTTCTGAACTTTTTCTTCATTCAGATAGACAGTCCTCTTATGAAGTCCCTGAAATAAACAAAATCCCCCAAACTGATTATGGCACCTGGACTTCACCCCCATGCGATTTGTACCCGCAGTTTGTCAGGAACAGAAAAGTGCAGCTGGAAAGGGGCGGACACGCTCATCTCACGCACGCTGCCCTTGCCTGCGTGCTGCGGAGCCAGTGTCCGTCCCTAACATGAGCATCTTGAAAAAAAGAGAGAACGCTGTAGCCTGCTCTCTCTGGTTTCAGGATGTTTAACTGCTAATGGAGAGCAAGTATTCACCCAAAGTATAGGCAGATTCCAGTATCTGCAGAGAAAGATTTAAGCATAAACTCTCCAGGTTATTGGGGTCCAGCTGCTTAGGACTTAAGTCACTTCTCTTCACTGTCCTCACTGACTGCATCTCCAGGAGCCTTCAGCTCTAGGGTCGTCTTCCTCAAACCCTGGGGGTTTTATAACCTCTGAAAGTAAATGGAGAGATAGACAGCTGGAAAGATTTAGAATTGCCTTAAATCTGACCAGCAATTCATCTTTTCCAGTGTTAGCAGCAGCCAGCACCAGATATTTTTAAGGAAGGAGCAAGACTTTCAGCAAGCTCTGCAGAGCACCATTGTACTGCAAACAGGATCTTGCCCCTAATTTTTGTAACTTTTGGGAAACGGCCACCTGCATGATTCACAGCTATCATCAGGGGCCAAGTTCAGACAGCAATTTTTTCTAAATGTCATCTTACACAGGCTGGAGGCAGAACAACAAATCTTCTTTGTCCGGGTTGTTTCTGTCGTTGTGGGACACAGCACTGCGGTGGTGTTTCGCTGCCTGCCAGCAGTCTGTCTGTGTTGGTGTCCATACAGGTAATTTTGGGCTCCACACCCATCCCAGGCCTTTTCAGAAGCATTTGTCAGGAGGGTTTGGCTGTAGTCAGAGCAAGGATGGATGTCTGCCTTCCACAGTTCTCTGGGCCCTCACTGCCACCCTCGGTCACTCTAAGAGTGCGCTGTCTCCATCAACAAATTCCATCACTGACAACGCGTGTGTCAAACGCAGATCTTCCCCGTTTCTGATTGAGTTATCGATCTGCCTTCAGAGAGCGTGACCTGGATTTATCCCTACACACTGTGCAGGTCTCTGGGCCAGAGAAAATGAAAGTTAATCAGAGAAGGATCCTAGCCAGTTTCAAGAAATAAACACCATCTAACTCAGGCTTACCACAGGGCTGGGTAGTACTTTGAAAAAAGCATCTCCCACCATGGTGCTCTTGTACTACATTAAGTGCAGTAGTTCCCTGTTTCTGCCTTTGCTCAAAGCTGAGGTATATCCAAAATCTAGTACTGCCTCTTTAAAATAAATCCAAAATTATGTCTTCCATTTTGGCTGTGCGGTTGCTCCTTGCTCCTGTCTGTGGAAGGGAATGAGAAGCAGGAGGGTACTGAGTTGAAGGCATTGGGATGGGACTCGATAAAGACTCTGGCCTCAGGCTGCTTTCATGACTTTGGATAAGTCAGCAATTTCTTTGTGCCTCTGTTTAGATACATGTGGACATGTCTTGATGTTTCTACACATCTGGATCTTCCTTTCCACGATGCTCAGCCTTTGCTCTTTGGAAGGGGAGTGCCTGCGTGCTGCCAAGCACAGTGGACACCCAGCCTCCAGGGAATACTGTTGTACCTAGGTAATGCTGCTGTTCACAAAGCTAGGTAGTAGTAGTGTACAAAATAAGAATAACTTCTCTGTCTTGCCCAGTCTTTCAGCAGCCAGTGACTTAGCTTTGTTAGAAAGTACCTAACAGAACCTGATTTGTTCTTAGAGTATCTTGAGGTGTCTGTGCAGAAGGTACTTTTGGGTCCTAACAAAAATGCCTTTACCTTCTTACCTTTAGTATTTCACAGGGATCATGGCCAGGACACTGGAAATCCTTGGTTTTATATTCAGCCTGACCACAGGCTTGCCAAGTGAGGAGGTGGCTTCATCATGCTGCACCACTTTCCTGAATTTCTTTTTCTCCCTTGTGTTTGATTAAGCGGTGACTCCTTGGGGCAGCGACAGATGCCAGAGGCCCAGACACACTCAGCTCTCCCACCTGGCTGGGTGGTCTGGGGCTGTATTTGCTGCTGCTAAAAATAATAGACGTAACAAGTGAAGGCTACTCCTCTGCTCCAGGCTCACTGCTAGACCTCCCTTCCGTGATCAGCAGTACGCTGACAAGGAGACACTCGTGGACAGTGTGGTGCGCGCACATGCGTGCCCACACACTCCTCTGTGTGTGCTCTCTCTCCATGTTTAATGTCTGCTCGGTGCTGATGGAGTCCCTTTTGAAGAAGTGCTCATACTGTGCTCTTGTAATGGGGCAGAAAGGCTAGAATGCGAGAGGGACTGATCTTCGTTTATTTTTCTTTGGCAATTTTGTGGTGAGTGCTGTGATTGGCTTGTAGACTAAGATGTTACAGGGTGGGAGAAGTTTAAATGTAATTACAAGTCACTGATCTCTGCAGCCAGCTCTGTAGCTTATATGAGGGATGGAGAGAGCATTTTTCCCATGGTGTTAGGGGAGCACAGAGGATGCCCTGTTTGCTGAAGATTTGTACAGATCTGAGAGGCAGGGAGTTCTGTTTGGGAATGGGAAATAGCCTTCTGGCAGCAGGACGAAAGTAGAAACTAGACAAAGTGCAGAACTCCTCACACATTAACAAAGCTAATAGGAAATTAGTGTCACCTGCAGGAGAGGGATGTTAGGAAAAGGCCACTCAAAACTTCATAATCCAGAGTTCATCTATTTTTAGTAGACCTGGGGTGGATACTTTAATTCTGGGAGGAGTGGAAATACTATGGAAATCTGTTCCCTGTTCCTAGTAACATCTTCTGCAATTTGTTTAGGATCATTGGTCTCTGTAATGTGCTCTGCCTTCTCAGCTGGGGTAGCAGAGAGTTGTCTGGAGGCATGAACCTCCTTTCTGGCTGCTCAGCTCTCTGTGTGGACAGTTTCTTTTAGTTTTACCATTTACAGCCTTTGATGCACATTACAGCACCTTGTGGATGTTTCCATCTCAACCTGACTGCGGAGAAGAGTACTTTTGGTGCCCACAGAGCTTGCAGAATTATTTATTAATTTATTTATTTATTTGAAACAAATAGGTAGCTTTCGGAAGCGCCATGACTGCACAATGAGCAGAGGTGAAAACATTTATTTGTAATCAAGGATCAGGATGCATTGGAAAGGAAGGCGGAAAGTGCACAGTAAAGTAAGGACTAATAAATTCCAGTACTTTAAAGAAAATGCTTGAGTTTGGTGGGAGTTTGGTAATGTTGGCCTGCTTGGCATGTACAGTCTGCCAGGCTTGTAAGCCTCTTCCCAGGAAGTCTGTTATGTTTTGGAAAAAACAGACAAACTTTCAGGCACAAAAGTTCTTCTTTAGCTTATCCTCAAACCTTTTGTGAGCAAAGGCTTTTTTTCTGTTTTATTTGTTTCCCACAAGTACATCTGTTTGGGTTCCTACAAACCTTGCCTTACGTGTATTCAAGTAAGACAGCGCCATGTCTTAAGATACTCTTATGACTCCCCTGTTATTTACTTAGTGGTCTTACACACATATGGGGAGAAGATATTCTCTCCCTGCAGCTGATCTTGTGTTAAGAATGTGTTATGGTCAACATTTTTTAAATTCTGGCTATGAAAAATTTGGCTCCTGAAGCACGGAGTTGCAAACGCTCAAGTGTTAGATAGTTAGTTCCAATAGTGAGTGAGTATATATCACCACAGTTGCATTCATGCTTTTTAAAACAACCACAAAATCACATCCAGGTACTAAATAAAGAAGCTGGTTTTCCACTGAGCTGAATTCTTGAAACTCCTGACAACGAACAGTTATTTAGATTAAATTAAAGTAAATGGGGATGCTTTCCTTCAGAGGCTCGAACCTGCTTGGAGTCTCGCTTTGGTTATTTGTGTAAGAAAATGCTGGCCCGAGGTTTCATTTCTGCTCAGTCTTCTCTGTTTCACAGGGGAAAAATGAAGATAAATTAGATGGGGTCAAAACTCTCTTCTCACATGTGCCTGGTAAATCTGAAATAATTTCACACTACTTTCAGTTCAGCTGAGGTAAATCTGGGATCACCACAGTGAAGCTAGCAGGCTGGCTGTGTTCATACTGCTGCAACAAGGTGCTGAGGTACTACAGTGCTGAGTGCCACAGAAAAAGCTTCAGGTTAATTTTTTTTGAAAAACTGAAAACAGTGAGCATGTCCTGTGATTTAAAACTCTGATAGGTTCCAGTGCATCTCTAGAAACAGAGGGAGAGAGAAGCAGTACTTCCAGATGGGAAGCCGCATTAGAAGAGTGGAGTGTCTATCTGAAAAGAGACACCTGGGTAAGTGAAGATACTAATAAATAAGCATCCTGGGCTTTGAGCCTTGTGAGTGCTTGTAAGAGAACAGTTGGAAAGCCTTAAGTGAGGGTGTCTTTCTCGTACACAGCTGACCAAGTGTGTTGCTTACAGTTACCATGTGTCAAGATGTTTCTTGCTCATTAGTTTTACACTGATGGAAAGCAACTTTAAATCACTCTTTAGAGGAATCCACCGTGAGGCATGCCAGCTGTGTGCCAGATGAAGGAGTTGTAAAGTCATGTTGGACAGGCAAGAATATACCAGAGAGAGAGATTTAAAGTCATGAGAAAGATAATTACTTTGCACTCAGAGATTAGCCATAGGAAAGGAAAGGGAAGAATTATACTCTGCATTTGTTAGAAGGTTTCCTGCTATCTCTCCGTCCCACTCACACATGCACACACATGCACACAGCTGAATTTACTGTCACAGTGTCAGGTTAGCCAGGACTGCCAGCATGGGAGAAATCCTTATGGGAAGATTTCTCAGCAAGCACAGACTCCCTCCTTTCTTTCTCGTTGTATTTGCTTTTACACTACAGACTGCAGAATAAGTTGCCCCAGACAGGATGGATTTAGATGCTTTGCTTGTTATAAGGGTTTGAAAACATTCCCCCTCTCTCATGACTATTTCTAAAAGGTAGGACTGGAGATGAGGCAGGCAGTGGGCAGCACGTCTCTGGAGGTGGTGAGGAAGGCAGTGGTGCAGGGACCTGCTCAGGCCAGAAGAAAGCACGACTGAGCAACCAAGAATGGACCAGGTCATTCCAACCACATGCTCAGGGCAAGTTCAGTGCATACTCCAACAGCTCTTTGCATTTCTGCACCAGTCTACCTCACCAGCTCTGGCAAGGTAGAGGTACTAAGCCATCCTCTTCTTCAGGGACTTCTTGAAATGTCTCTTGGCTATTGCCACAAATGCTCTGGCCCCTTCAATCAGAGCCTGGTGCTCTCTCCCTTCACAACCATCTCCTCTTCCTTCCTGGTCCTTCCAGCTTCTCTGGGTTCTCCTTATCCTCCCATTTTGATGCTGTTATCCTTTCTTTCAGACTGAATAATTAGTCTTTTAAGGCACTAGCATTGTGCTTGCAGGGGTTTTGGGGCATGTTGGCTGTGTTGGAAGTTATGAACTGGTAAGCTAGGGAGGTTCTCTGGCTCCCAGGGCAGAGCTGACATGCTGCAAGCCCTGGCCTTGCTGAGCATGTCCCCCAGCTTGCACAGCTGGAAATTTGGGAATTGATCAGATGTTGCCCAGCAAACAGAGAGCTGACTTGGAGGATTCTCAGCCTTGGTCACTCGGTCACTGTTTGTATTACAGTAGTACCTTTGGGCACTGTCTCAGGAGAAAGCCTGACATGAATGCTATCAAAAAAGAAACAAAATTGCTTTTAATGTCCAAAAGACCTGTTATACATACATCTAATTTTCTCTTAAGAGACACAGGCACCCCAAGTATGTTCACTAGATAATCAGGAAAATGCTATCAATTACATGTTTCTGCTTAAAATAATAGGACTTTTCTTTCTAATGGGAATCTTTTGAACCCCTTCTAAAAGGCCACCAGCAGATGCCCTGACGTTAACACCCTGCTCCCAGAAAGGCAGCAGATGAGATGTAAGGTTTGCACTTCATGTGATCACCCTTAGTGTAATGAAACTCTCCTTTTGTCATTGATTTGGGTTTGGTTTTTTAAGTCATTCTATCTGAATGGAAGTTATCTTTACAGGAAATTTCTTTCTGCCCATTTGTCAGGGCCTTAACCATTGCAGCTGCAAACATCGCTGCTGCCTGCAGATGGGAATTACAGCCCTATGAAGTCTCTATAACATGACCCTGTTACCTGCCCCCCCTTCCTCCCTTTTATCTAGCTTTGTGCATGGATGGACCTTTTGGAAAGTTATAATTTGGATGTGAAACAATTATCCTAAAACAGTTAGCCAGAGCAGAGTGGACACACAAATTTATCTTCTCTCTCTCTCTTTTGGTGAAGAACATCTATCTTCCATGACCTCTTGATTACTGAAGCCTTCAAAATATATTCTTTGGTCTGTGACACTGTGCTCGGTGCAGGGCTGAGCATTAAATATCACCCTCTGTGATTAATTGGAAGTTAATTAAATCTATCACTGAAACAATGAGAAGGCAATGATCTATGTAATCATTGAAATAGTAAATGAAATGATGTAAGGGCCCTCCATTTCACTTATTGACAGTGATGGAGGGGTGCCTAAGCCCTGCTGCTCAGCTGTGTTTTCTGCCTGACCACACAGGCCTGCTCAGGCAGACACAAACTTTCCAATGAACCAAGTGGCGAAGCAGAGCTAATGGTGATCTACCAGACCCTGCTTTTCCTTTTCCTTTGCTGCCTTTAGATGCTGCTCAAAAGGCCTCTAAGGTAACTCTGGTATTTTGGGTGTGCAGTGCAAGCGGTGTACCTGAAATGGCAATCCCAAGGGACAAAGCCTCTCAGTACAGTGCATGGATCATCTTGCTGGTTTCAGCTTGAACGAAAATGTTGCTGTTCTGATTGTTTGTTAAGCAATAACATGACATTTGTTATTTTAAATTTTAAAAGTACTTCTTACGTGAATCTATAGTTTTTCGATAGCTCTGAAACTGATGTTGTTCCTCCCATCCTGGCAAGAGATGTCAAGCACATGAAGATTTTCTTCTTGTTTCTCACTATTTGTTACAACAGTCTAAGCAGTGAAGAATCCTAGAATACATGAAAGTACGGCTGGAAAGGATGCCGTATGTCGTAGCCAGTACCCGACCAATTTCTCTAGGTGTATTTTGGGGGTGAATAAATATATTATTCACTTCCCTCTTAAATGACATTACGATAGATTTTACTTTTGGATGCTATTCCATAGCGTGACAATAGGACTTGTTTTTTAATGTAATAGGAAACATTTTGTAATATTAATTTCTTATTTCAGATGCGTGCTGATAACACCAGGTATACGCTCAGACACCACTCTCAATAAATCCTCTCCCACTCTGGAAACAAAAGAATGACAACCTTAAAGGAAAGGTCAGGAACTCGTCCATTCCCATTCTTTCCTCCCACCTTGCTTTTTTCCTGAGGCTATCCCTGGGCGCACGTGCACTCCTGGAAGGACAGAAGTCTGTGCGTTGCCCTTTGACAGGATGGACTCAGTTCTTTGCCTTGGCTCCATGGGCTCTCAAACTGCACCCAAAAGCTCAAAAGATTCACGTGATTAAAGGGGGTTCCTTTATCTTGCCCATTGGTTCAGCTGTAATGCACTCTTTAACCAGGAGACATTATCACTTCTCAATGTACTACTTTTCCATGCCTGCCTTTCTTCTCCAAATCTCTAATTCCACTCGTCCTGTAGCAGACATGGTTCTCATCTCATCTGGGCCAGCTCTGAAGGCAGTGGCAAAATGGCTTTACCATGGCAGGCTTTAGACTTTCAGAAGCAGAAAGCAGCTCCCCACAGAGGGCCAGCTCCACTAAGCCATGTACTGTAAAACATAGCACAGAGAAATCATCTGCTATCCAAAGAGTTTGCGAGCAAAGTACTGTAAGGTTCTCATCTCCCCAGGAGTAGCTTAAGCCCATCTGTGTCGCACTCTGATCCCCAGTCCTCGTCTCTTTCATGGGTAGAATGTTTTATTCTCTCCAGCAATGTTTTCCACAGCAAAAAACAGTGGCAATGCATGCAATGAGGGATGAAAAGGCCTTTCCAAAGACCCATGACTCCTTCAGGAAGGAAAATATCTCATAATTTTCTTTCCCTGCCCTCCCAACTCTGCATCTTCCAGTTTCTGTGTTCTTTTCTTACAGATAACCAGAGGTGATGTCCAATTTGTTTAATTAAATGAAAACTAAACCCGCCACTAAGCAATAGTTACTGACTAAGCAGGAGGGAACCGTTATTTATCATGAGAGCTGTAAGAGAGCCCTTTCTATGTGGCCTCCTTGCTAACAGCAATAAATTAGTAACCTCCCAGAATCCTGATAACTAAATGAGGTTCCAGGCACCCGCTCAAACCACTGTGGTCAGGAGATAGTACTTCTGTGTTTTATCTCTGTCTTTCTTCAACCAATACAGGAATTATTTGTGAGATGATCAAAGGGAAATAGTCTCTGTTTCAGGAATATTTGAAATACTTGGTCCTCACTTGAGAAAATCATGACCTTTTTTCTCTGTAGCTGATAAAGGGGTGTGAGATCTGGGTTTTACACTGCAAATCAGCTTTACTAATTTTATTTGCTTGCCAGAACCTGTCAGATTGGTTTGGCCTAGGGATCTGAAAGCCATCTCGTGGGAAGCTGCGTTTCCTGCCCCAGGTGAGCTCACCCGTAAGGTACCTGCTGTCCAAAAACGTAGCTGGGGACTCTGTGGGTGAGGTGGGCAAGCGGTGGACTGTCCGAGCTGGCATGCCCTGCCAGCTTCTGGGGCAGGCAGTGCTGTCTGCTGGCTTCTGTCAGCAAAGAAAGCAGCTGGGACCCAAAATCCGACCCAGCCCAGCCAGAAGACAGTGCTAGCTTCACTTTTCCATCACAGCTGCACCTCGGTCCCCAAGATAAAGCTTCTGGGGAAAATGAACCTGGGTGAAAAAATTCCTGGGTGAAGAATTGTTCAGATCACATTTAATATTCAAGGTCAAGTTCCTACCATTTATTATTTATCGAGCTCTGTGAGCTTGCTCAGCAGCGCACAATACATAAAGACACAGACTCTATCATAATGGATTCGCAATCTAAATCTCACAGTGTAAGATAGATATTGGTACATATTATACCTGGTGGCTAGGTCACAGTCCGGTCTCGGAACAATGCAGAGATTTTTTTAAAAGCTTCTTCCATTAGTAGTCCATTAGAGTGGCATAAACTTTTTAGATTTGACCAATTAATCCCCCTAAAAATATTCAAATGGATACATTGAATATTTTAAATACATTTAGCACATGTGGAAAGTGCTGACCTGACATAACTATGTATCTATGTCCTCCAAGCCACAGAACAGTAACAGCAGGGAGTCTAAAGAAGTGGTTTCACATTTTCTGTAGCGGTGCAATCAGTTTAAAACCATCGCTACGCACCATTCCCAGCCCCTGCTCCAGTACGGCGTCAGAGCCAGGGCAAGTGGTTAGGATAAGAGGCTGGTGCCACTGGCACAGGGCAAATAGGCTTTGCGGGGCTCTCTGTGAGGCCAGCTTTGCACGTGCCTCACAGGCATGTGTTTCCAGAAGAAATCTGTGATGTTGCATGTTAATCACTGCTCTCATGAGGGGACCCCAAAGGTAACACCTCTCAGCCCCTGTAAATCTGACCATCTCCATGGAAAGCGTTGGAAATACGGCATTGCGGGGCGGTGAAGGGGAGCTGTGCTGATAGCTCTCCGGATCTGCTCTCTTGGTAGGATGAGGAGGCAAAGAGAAGCTCAGTTTAGCAAAACAGCTGCCATCAGTTAGTCCAGGAAGCCACAAATGGCAAAAAGCCCTGGAGAGCTGAATTGCAGCCCTCACAGGAGAAACCTGCCATAAGATTTTTCTTGAAGAGTAAAATGAAGCAACCCAGGTGGATATGGAAAAGAAATAATCATCTGCAAAATGAGAAAACAGGGAGAGAATGCTTCTGAAATTGCAGTAAAATCGGTAATACCACCAGATGTGGTTTGTCTGCGTGGGAAGCAGTCAGAATAGCCCCCGTCGCCATGCAAGGGACTCTTCCTAATGCTATGCAGTGCATGTGCAGCCTCAGGGAGCTCCCTCATTTATCCTTTCACAGGATGGCAGACGCGAATGCTTTATTGTACTGTTATTTCTCTGGGTAAATAGACTGTTATTTGATTTTTGGTTCCAAGAGCGAGCTTTTGATTTCTTCCTTTGCCATTAGTGTCTGTTAGAGCCACGTGCTTGCAAGGGGTGTGTTTCTGCACTTCCGTGCAAGTCTGCATCTGAGGGACAGGTATGTGCCTCTGTGCTAGTGAAGCTGTGGTCTGTTTTCCTTTTTTCATCCCCTACAGTGCCCTGAAGATTGCCAGTGGAAACTATTCCTACTAGGTCAGAACCCAAATCAAAATGGGGAAACTTGGCATTTTCTAATTTGCACTTTGCACTTTTTGAATAGCAGATTACTTCTTAATTTGCCCCCAAGCCTTCTGCCCGCAGAGCTCCCTCTGTGCTGTTTCAGCAAGCCAGCACAGTTAGGGACATTGCTAGTAAGCTCACAGAATAGACACGTGGAGGCTGGGGACAGAATAAGAGCTGAAGGTGTCACTTCTACTCTACGAGGAGCTTGGGCATAATTTCTCAGCGCTGGATTTTTTCCAATAAGCTAGCTTCCTAATGACTTTATAGTGGAACACGGAGTACGTACCCTTCATACTTACTTTGAGCTGAGGTATGGGTTTGGTAGGAGCTATGTTTTGTGCTTCACTCAGAGCCATGTTCTGTTCTCCATGCTGAGCACTGCTCAGCTGCACTCTTGGTCCCTGGCAAAGGCAGAGAGGTTTCAGCAGGGCTTGAGTTTATGGTTAAAAACAAGTCTTTCGGAGGCTTTCATAAATGTGAGTGACATTTAGGGAATCCTATGAGTGTCCCTTGGGATACTGCCAGGACATGACATGGAAATTTGGAACTCTCCCACTAAAACTAGGGGAGTAATCACTTTATCACAGCAATAGATGCAGGCAGATATTTCTTAATTCATAAGATAAACTGAAAACTCTGAAACCCAGCTCTGCCTTCGGTGGTATTTCTGTTTGAAGCTACATGCCCTCGGCTCATCTTAGTTATAAACCACGTGAGAGAAAGACTTTGTATTCTCTAGGGTTTTCTGTGTGTTTGAAGGGCTTTTTGTGTAGAGAGCAATTCCATGGGGATATTTCCCACCTCGCTAGCAGTGGGAGCTACCACAACTGCTAAGGAACATCTTAGCAGCAGTACTGTTCCCTTGACAACAAAACACTATGGCGAGAATTTACTGCAATTAAGCTGCTTCGGTAGAAGAAACTTGAAACATTTAAGGAAGAGATGAGAAAAAAAAAACAGAACACAATTTTGCCTTTTGCGCCTCCCCTGCTGCCTGGAAATGTTTTGCCAATTTTTCTGAAGATATATCCATCACCAGCCCTGTGGATCTGCTGAATACTTTGTGGGCTTAAAAAAAAAAAGACCTCATGATTCCCATAGGCCCTCCAACCCTTTCTTGTTTCTAATTTCAAAGGCCCTTTTGAGTGGGAAACAAAAGGTTAATTTTCTCCAGCTTGCCCAGGCTGACTTAATGTAACAGAAGGCAGCAAATTGTATTGATTTAGTGACATGCAACTGTCCAGAAAGAGCTATTTATACATTATTCAGGACAAACACTGTCATAATGGACAAACAGCAGCAGCATCTGGGATGTTAATGTCTACAA
The DNA here is from genome assembly GCA_013401315.1 of Balaeniceps rex. NCBI lineage: Eukaryota > Metazoa > Chordata > Aves > Pelecaniformes > Balaenicipitidae > Balaeniceps > Balaeniceps rex. The sequence goes on from VYZW01032297.1 coordinate 143,677, forward strand.
ATAAGATTATTCTTTGAAAGGATTAGGACGAAGCATTTTGTGTAATTAGATTTCTCAGTTTCAGGAATGAATTGCCTTTTAGCAGTAAAAGCTGTCACTGAGGGAGCCATTAGCTCCTTATAACTGAATTAAATGCATAATTAGTGACATGATCGCATTAGGATTTGTTTCATTTTTAACTAATCCAGGGCGCGGGGGGGTGGTCTTTCCAGGTCGCCGCGGCCCACCTCGGCGGGGACCAGCCTCAGCTGGTGTGCTGGAGTCGGTAAAAGTCAGGCGCGTGTGAACGGGAGCCGGGGCCTCGCCACGGCGCTCGCGGGGCTATTCATCACTGGGTGGTGGGTGACAGTGACTGATGGGCTCGGCCCGGGCCTGGCACTTCACCAGTGCAAGAATCATACGAGCCAGGGAGCAGAATGACAGCTGGAGCGCCGTGTCAAGTGGTGTAGAGACCAGAGCTATTAATAATCTGTGCCACATGATCTGCGCCGCCAGAAAACAATGATTTAGACATTGGTTAGAATAAAGATTTCACATTTAGTATGGGGGGACTAGCCTAGCACCAGAGGAATAAATCGCTATTCAATCAGCATGTATGAAAATAAGGCAATGAATACATTAAGGGTTAGCAAAAAGGAGGGGAGTGCCTACACCCTGGTCCAGGATGAATACTGTTAATCAGGATTTCCTCAGGCTTCAGTGAAGCCTACGAGTGATGGCATTAAGTGGTGCTGGAAGAGCAGCTCTTAAAGCTCTCTGGCCTATTGCAAGTAGAAACAGCAAGGAAATCAAGTAGGTCCCAAAATTTAGTGCCTGGTCCTGATAAGCCCTCACACATGCTACAGCTGTGTCAGGTCGTATCCTTCCCATCTCAAAAAGCACAGCAAACACCTTTTGCCAAGGAAGCCCTTTCCTGAGCCTGTTCTCCTGGAGATTCTGGCTGCTCATGGCTTGGATGGGCATACTCTTTGCTGCGTAGAAAACTGGCTGGATGGCCGGGCCCAAAGAGTTGTGGTGAATGGATTTAAATCCAGTTGGCGGCCAGTCACAAACGACGTTCCCCAGGGCTCAGGATTGGGGCCAGTACTGTTTAATACCTTTATCAATGATCTGGATGAGGGGATCGAGTGCACCCAGAGTAAGTTTGCAGATGATGCCAAGTTGGGTGGAGTGTTGAACTGCTTAAGGGTAGAAGGGCTCTACAGAGGGATCTGGACAGGCTGGATTGATGGGCTGAGGTCAATTGTATGAGGTTCAACAAGGCCAAGTGCCAGGTCCTGCACTTGGGTCACAACAACCCCATGCAATGCTACAGGCTTGGGGATGAGTGGCTGGAAAGCTGCCTTGCAGAAAAGGACCTGGGGGTGTTGGTCAACAGCCGGCTGAATATGAGCCAGCAGTGTGCCCAGGTGGCCAAGAAGGCAAACAGCATCCTGGCTTGTATCAGACATAGCATGGCCAGCAGGACCAGGGAAGTGATCGTCCCCCTGTACTCTGCACTGGTGAGGCCGCACCTTGAATACTGTGTTCAGTTTTGGGCCCCTCACTACAAGAAGGACATTGAGTTGCTGGAGCGTGTCCAGAGAAGGGCAACAAAGCTGGTGAAGGGTCTGGAGCACAAGTCTTATGAGGAGCGGCTGAGGGAACTGGGGTTGTTCAGCCTGGAGAAGAGGAGGCTGAGGGGAGACCTTATCACTCTCTACAGCTACCTGAAAGGAGGTTGTAGCGAGGTGGGTGTCCATCTCTTCTCCCAAGTAACAAGCAATAGGACAAGAGGAAATGGCCTCAGGTTGCACCAGGGGATGTTTAGATTGGATATTGGGAAAAATTTCTTCACTGAAAAGGGTTATCAAGCATTGGAAGAGGCTGCCCAGGAAAGCAGTTGAGTCCCCATCCCTGGAGGTATTTAAAAGCTGTGTAGATGTGGCACTTGGGGACATGGGCTAATGGTGGACTTGGCAGTGCTAGGGTAATGGTTGGACTCAATGACCTTAAGGGTCTTTTCCAACCTAAATGATTCTATGATTCTACGATTCAATGACCTTCCTGGTACAACTACATCTTTTCCAGCCTCTACTATGTCAAATGGAAAAAAAAAATGTGCACCAGCACATGCCAGCCTCAACAAATATGTGGACCTGGGAGTGTCTGTGGCTTGCTCTCCAGAAAAGGTGCACAGGGCAAATTCATCCTTAGCCTCTCCACAGCGTGTAGCATAAGGGTCAGCCATGAAAGTGGGGAGGCTTAGCAGAAGGTTTGCAGCCACAAGATTTTTGTTTCTGTAGTTCTGCTTCAGTGGCTTTTGTAATAGTTTGAACGTATAAAGCAGAGTTTCTGAATGGCATTTCTGGTGGTTTTGTCCTCAGTTCTAGCTCTCCTCTGTCACTTAAATACCAATAGCGAGGCTGTTTTACCCATTGTACATTTTAACTGTGCTCTTTGATGTTCACATGTTTCCTGCAAACGCTAGGTTTTGCCAGGATAATTTATATATTCCTCATTATTTGATGGTCACATTGTGGATAGCTTAGATTGATGGAATGGGGATCAGAGCTCAAATTCCCAGAGAAGTTCTGGTGCAGGTACCAGCTGAAACACTGCTGCTGCTTTCAGAGAGATGTGTTTTCACTATTTAACTTTACTTGTATGTGGAGTCATTCTAATTTGGCTCAGCTAATCATCATCTGAATTCCTGTGTCACATTGTGTTTGTGAGTTGTGTCATCACTGGCGTCTGATAAGGTCTTACTGAGCACCAGGTTTCAGCTACCCCGGGTGCTGACTGCTGAAAAGGGATGGTCCCTGCTGCAAAGAATAGGGTGTCTTATTCCCTTGCATACCTTACCATTTGTCAGGGAGTGTAATTTTAGGGGTGTAATGCACATCTGAAAATTGGCGGAGTGTGACCAAGAATCAGTCTCACAGTATGAAATTGGGAGGTCAGACTAAGCCTCAGAGTGCAAAGTAGTTGAGGAGCAGCAGAGGAGCACTGGAGAAGGCCGGCAGATGTGGGGACACTTCAGCTGCTCCTGCTCCCCACGTTCGGCTGTCGCTAAGGGCCTTTCAGTGTCCCATATGCTTTGGCTTCTCCTTCTTTTTTTCCTTTCTTTTTTTTTTTTTTTTTTTTGTTTTCTTGAAACTGTTTTCACCAGCCCTGAATCAAATGCTTAAGTGAGTGATAATAACTCATCCTTTGTGGGGTAGTTTTTTGCTGTTTGTGTTTTGTACAATTATAAATTGTATAATCTGAGCTCTCACAGCCAGAGCTTAATATATTTGACTTTATTGCTTTTCGTTTTATGGAAATAAATTACTGCTCACATTCTGACATTTAAATTAAAGGATCTGCACTAAATCTTGTGTGCTACAATAAGAAATTAAGAGAGCATTCCTTGCTAAACAAGCAGAGCTGGAAGCCCCAGTCCATCAAGCACTCTGTCCATTTAAACCAGTTTACAAAGGGGACAAGACGTTCAGTCCATTCTGCACTTCAACACCAGTCAGCAGACATCGCTACCCCAGGCAGACTGGGCCCTGGGTGTCTAAGGAGATGAGCTTTCCCAGCCCAGAGGTCAGCTGGGGACGCTTGCTGTGTCCACTAGGATGTGCCACACCGATTTCTGGGGGGGCTTAAATTCCCGCTCGCTTGTGAACAGGTTCATGAACAGAAATATTCACAGAATTCATATGCAAAGTCATATGACAGGGGGGTCCCTGCTTAGATCTGCAGCTCCAAGCCTTGGAAAGCAGAGACCAAAGCAATACAAAGCTGGTTTAGAAATGGCAAGCTTTTCAGAAACCACAAATTGGGAAGTGGAGAAAGGGCCTTTTGGTTTTGAAGCTGTTCCTGTGCCTGGGGGCATGGATTTCAAGCTTCTCTGTGCTGCATGAAGCACTGAGATGTTCTGGTTTGTTCTTCCACGGAAAACCTGAGCCATTTGTGCAGTCCAGCCTCTGCTGGAGTATTTCATTAACTGGAGTATTTCATGAAACTCACAGTAAAACGCTGAGGGCTGGCAGGACTGCAGTTCCAGTGATATTAAATGGTACTTTTTTCTTTTTTTTTTAATCTTTTTTTTCTCCTTACACATTTGAACCTTCTGTATGCTTCATTTTACACCAGCCAGGACCTTTTTTTACCTAAACAAGAGCAGCAACATTAGCCAGATTGTTCCCAAAAGCGGGCTTCACTGGCTACAGGCAAATCCTAGCTGTTGGAGAGAAATCCTGGAAGGAGTAGGGCCATTATGAAGGCTCTCAGGACCAGCTTTTTCTCTGCACCCACCTGCCCCAAAGCAGCTTGTCTGTGTTAGATGCCTGGATCCTGTGTGAAGTTTCAACCTAAACAGATTGTACGTTTCTAAGGGAAAGATGAGTGAAAAATATATTTTATGCAGTTAGCAGAAAATCAGATTTCATTGTGGTATCTGTCCTTCCTGGGCTTGAGTCCAAGATTAAATGTGAATGAAACTAAGAGCAAAGCTTTCCATTTACTTGCTCTTCCCATCTGGGCACAGCAACCTGGAGCAGGTAATGTACATCCCCCATGCATTTGGTGCCTTCAGCACCCCGTGACCTGTGTGAGGAAGGAACAAGGGAAGCAGCGGACAGAAACAAGAAGCTGGAAGTGAAGAGACTGAGACTGCAAGAAGGAGCAAAAGGAGAAGGTTGGTAGCAGGACCATGCATGAACTGCTCAGGCAAGGGTGTGAGTGGGAGCTGGGACAGGGAGGTGGACAGTGGGTTCCTGGGAGCCACCAAGAAAAAGGAGAAAGAGGAAGAGCAAGAGGAAGAGCAAGAGGAAGAGGAAAAAGAAAAGGAAAAGGAAAAGGAAAAGGAAAAGGAAAAGGAAAAGGAAAAGGAAAAGGAAAAGGAAAAGGAAAAGGAAAAGGAAAAGATCAAGGGAAACTAGGGCCTGAGGTGGGATGTAATGCTTCTGAAAGAATTGCCCTACAGTAAGTTCAATAGCTGAAGCCAACAGGGAACTGTACTTCAAATGTATTACGGGGCTAAAACCGGGCAATTTTAATACCTGGAAAAAGCAAGCAGAAATATTTCAAATTGACAAAAAAATGAAAGGGTGAGCATCCTTCATCTGAATCTCCCAGTGTCTGTTTCCCATGCATGAAATAAGTGCACTAAAAATACTGCTTTTCACGAGGACTTTATAGAATTTAATTCAGTAATCCTTGTGAAGGGCTCAGGTAGTGATGATGGTTAAAGATTGTATCAGAATTTGTCTGTGCAGCTTTAAAACCAAAATTTCCTCTCTCAGGCATGACAGACTCTGCAGCCCCTGCTTTTGTGTGCGTTATGTAATAAATTGTATTGCAACTTGATATAAAACAAGCAGTGCAATGTCCTTAAAGTTTGATGCCAAGCAACAGCTATAATTTCAGAGTCCCAGGGGAAAGCAGACCTTTGGGTTACACAAGACAACACAATTAAACATGCCCCGGAGTGTCCCCAGGCACAGAGGCCAGTGGTGAGGAACAGCTTGCAGCTTTGCTTGTAAATCCTCTTAGCTTCCAGGGCAGGGTGAAGCGCACACAATGCTTATTGCGAGCGATCCCAGTTATGGGCATGCACCCTATGGTATTGCGCCTGGGCATCTTTTAAGACGATGCTGGTTGGCACGGGCCAAAACAGTGTCAGGGAAAGTCATAGCTGTTTGTTGGGGCAGACAACTGCATTCTCATGCCCAGGACTGTGTCCTCTCACTGCTTAATGCACTCATCTTGATGTAACCTTGATGTCTAATTGACCCAGGTCCTGATGGTTGGGCCAGGCAGTCATCCTTTGGCTTCAGTGAAGATGTTACATTTCTTTGGTTGACTCAGTTAGTATAAAGTTATTGCCTGGAAAGTCCTTTCTGTGTGCTTATGCAGCTTCTGTTGATGCTAATTAGCAGCACAGTTAGGGCAAAATATAAAATAGCCATTAAAAGTCATAGTGGACCTGAGATACAGTGTCAGGTAATTAGCACCACCAAATGGCTTTGATATACTCTCATAAGCGTATGAGTAGTTTATGTTTACACATTTCAGGTAATGGCACGTAGCTACAGGTACTCAGCTGGCCTCCTTGTTTTACCCCACAGCAAATTCTGACCTCTTGAGATAGTTTGATCTCCTTTTCCTCCCTAAGAGGGAAAGAAAAAACCCAGTATGCCTTAATAGGGAATATCTGTGACTGCAAAAAAAGTGTGCCCGGAATAAAACCTTTTCCCCCCGGCCATTCCCGTACAGCAGTCTGAAGATGACCTTGCTGAACTGCCTGCCTCTCCTGCCCCATCCACCCCGGCTGCTTAAGCGCTCCCTTGGTCTGCTGCAGCCCACCAAACCTGGCAGCAGTCCTGCCTTGGCTGCTGGAGGGCATCAGAAAGAAACACAGCATCAAAGCTGGTCCAGGGGTGACTCTGGGTGTCTGTGCAGGGCCAAAGGTGGGCTCTGCAGGGTGCGGTGGGGGTCTGCGGCAGGGCTGGGTCCCTACCGCCCTACAGCTGCCTGAGAGGGAAATGGGGCGTTTGCTCATATCCCGCCTAAGTGCATTATCGTCTCATGGAGGATTACATATTCCAAATCAAATTCACAACATAAATGGATTTTAGGGAGGTAATTCTCTTGTTTCCAAACAGAAAATACAGGGAAAAGTGATGAAAATTTGGGTTTACTTTCAAATGTTAATATACTTAACAGTAATAATGTTTAAAATCTGAGTTATAAAGTGAAAACAGAATCAAAAAGCAGTGTGTTTCCTCTCCAACCATATGCTTTTGAACATTTAGAAAAAACTTCTGTTACGAGTTTCTCTTTCAACCACATTTGTAGATTGAAGCAAATTTCTATGGCTGTGAAACCCAGGCAAGGGACGTGCTGACCTTAGAGCGTGCTCCCCTCCCCAAGGGTGATGTCCCGAGCGCTGGCTGGCTGGGGCAGACCCAAACCACTGCCTTCCCTCCAGCTGCAACAGCTAACAATCGACAGCCAGAGCACAGCCCTTGGGTCTGGCATCTTGGTGGCCAGCCAGCCAGCCCACCTCCCCGCGCAGCGGTGGCTGCGGCCAGCCCCCCATCGAGGGCTGGGAGCGCACCCGGGGCCTCCGCAACAGCGCAAAGCCGAGGAACCGAGAGTGGCGTTAGGGATCAGTGGTGATAATCCCTTGTCCCTGCGGAGAAAGGAGGAGGGCGGAGGGAGGGGTTGGGGACTTTGTGACTTTCTCATACCAGGATACAATATTTTTTCTCTTTCCAAGACTGCAACAGATACTTTTTTATTTTAGGAATAAGAAGTCTAGTTTTAGTAATTGATGTTGTGTTCAAAAGAATAGAAAGTTGAGGCATGCTGCAACTTTTCTTCAGAGCAAGTGATCTAGATCTAATCCCCTCTGTTTCATCTGAAAAAACCCACTTACATATCCGAACATAAGAGTAAATTAGCATGTGCCTATGAATACTAATGCCGCATAAACCCCACTTTAAGCCTCTAAAAATGAATAGTACCAAGATAACTAAATGGGAAGAGGCAAATTCAGAAAGAGCATTAGCATTGTCCTTAGGCGCTTTGAAGAAAAATGTTTAACTTTGTATCAAAAATATTCAAATAAGAGGCTCTGCAAGCTGAAAAATAACTAGAAAGACCTCTGTGTCTGGGTTGCTAGTTCAAGACCCAAGTTTTTGATGCCAGAAAATAGGTATCAAAGATGCAATTGCATGTGCAACTGTGTGTGGAGGTTATGCTGTTTCACCCAATCCAGCCAGAGAAAAGTTTGGCTTTTTTTAAAGAAAAGCAGAAAAAGGAAGATGAAGCTCTCAATATAGCAAGTCCTGCTTTCACATTTCTTTGCAGATCTCTGGTGGGTGGGCTCAGTAGCCATGCAGCAACCCAGGATATATAGGAAACAAGCTTTCACCTCCCTCTTTTTGAAACAGACCTGGAGGTGAAAGAGAGATTGCGAGAGGGACCTAGGGCAGAAAGGCACTGGTTTAATCATGCAACCATGGTGCTACCTCCAGCCCCTAAAAGTAACGATCCCTGTTTATCCTCTGGAGGGCTGCTTAGGTAGAATTAGAGCAATGTTTTTGTTCCCAATGTGAATCATGACTACAGAGATGTTTCAGAGCAAATAAGAAGGTAAAACAGCATAGGAAATGCCACTGTCTCACACTCCTGAGAGGAAGAATAGCTAGGAATACCTGGATCAGGATGGAAATCTTGTTGGGCATATAGAATCCATACTCTTACCAAGACTGCCTGCCCTTGCATTTTAAGTAGAGAAAGGATATGGAGGGCAAAAGGGGAATGGGAGCCCAGAGAAGTGATGTCCCTTGTCTGAAGTCACCTAGCAAGCCAATAGCACCTGGAATTAAAGGTGGATGTTTCATTTGATGGCTGCGTGGCTGTCCTGCATGGCACTGCGACCCCACTGGGTACAGCGCAGCATGGGCCAGGAGTTGGGTCTGTCCAGAACATAGCTGCACTGCTTTAAGCCCGAGTGAGACTATGTCCAACCCACCCATGTCCAACTTCATCCTTTCTTTGAATTGTTTGAGTTTCAGGGCTATCATGAGTGTCATGATCCTACGCGATGGGAGGTGACACTCCCGTCGCCACTCAGGCACGGTGCTGCATGTATTTTCCTTCTCCCCAGGTTTTTTGTTCCTTGCACGATCTATGTTGTTATAAGTTTGCCATTTTGGGTACGGTCATTCAAGAACATTTTCTCATCTGGGGCACCGGTGAGTATATCACCAACACTTTGTGGTTAGACAAAGAGGGCGGTATCTTCCATGAAAGACTGGGGGCCTGGCGTTATCAGAGGCTGCTTATGGGCAGGGAGAAAGGCACGCTGGCTGTGCGAGCAGCCGGCTTGCTGTGCTGCCTGCCCACACCAGGCACAGGACAGGTTTTTGCAATTAATGCCATTTCTCACAGCGCAAGGAGAAGCTGTGCTCGCTGCCACTTGCTGGCTTGCTCAGGGCTGTAACCCTGCTGGAGGCGTCCTCAGAGCAGCATCCTCTGCCACTGGCCTTCTCGCAATGTTCACTTTCTTACCCAGTCTGGAAACAAGTATCCTGTGAGAGACTGAGGCTTTCACCTCCCCTGGGCTGGTCCCACACAGCCCCCCACACTTACATGGTGGGGTCTCCCGATCCTGTACGTGGCGTTTGGTGTCTGTGTGCTTACGTGACTGAGGAAAAATCAACCCCAACAGTCCTTTTAGCTGGATGTCATCGTTACCCGAGGAGAATGGCAGCATCTCTGTTACCGCAGAGGAGAATTGCACATCGCTGAGGTCAGGAGCCGTGTGAGTCGAATTTCAATGATCTCTAGTAAATGCCAAAATAGATGAAGAAGCCCATTCAGAAAACTGTAGTGTAAACAGCTGGGTTTTCAAATGTATTGTAGGAAAGCAGGAAAAGAACGAATGTGTGTAGGAGCACAGAGTTGTGACATTGCAAACTGCAACGTTTTGTGCTCTGTCGGTACCTGTGACATGAAGCAGCCTTACTGGCAGGGTTTATTACTGGGGCCTGATTGTCCAGACCAAGAAAATCTGTCCCTAGAAGGAAAGGAGAAAAGAGGTCTCTTTTTTCCCTCTCCTTCCCGAAGGCTTCACAAACAAGTCTAACAAGATGAGTCCCCCACCAATAAAACCAGTCCTTGTCAATACGCTGGCTTGCCCGTCTTAAACTGCCCCTGAGACACTTAACCTGCTGGATTGCCTTTCTGCAGACACCTGCCCGAGCAGCAGACTAAACAAACAGGGATTCTCAACTGCACAAAACTTGGCCCCTTTCAGCAGGGCTCCCATCTGTTAAAAAGCCATTGTCCGAGCAAGTGTTCAGCTAGCTGGGGAGGCAGCGCTCTTGCATATTGAGCTGCCCCCGTCCCCCATAAAAGTCCTCTTTAGCATTTTCTTTTCTCCCCTGTTTCCATCGCCTGATTTATTCATTGGTTTCACCTCTTCTCCCCTCCCCCTGTGGTTCATAAGGAGGGCCTCCTTGTCTTCTGTACCTCGGGGGTCATGTCTTTTCAGTCACTGGGACAATACCCGCTGCTGGCATCTGCTTCCAGATCCAATCAGCCATATTGTGATCACATCCTGCCAGAGAATTGTTCCTTCTTTTGCTCGGCTTTGTTGCCAATTTCATGCCATGTATTGCTCCATGTTTTGTGCTTCATGAAGCTGTCACTGGCATAAAAGTGGCCTGACCAGGGTCGTAGTAAAAGGGGTGGGAATGAAACATCCACCAAAATGTCGAGCAGGCCACCCACCGGCCACACGCACGCACGCACACACACGCAGGCAGGCATGCAGGCATGCAGACATACAGAAACACACACGGCATCCCGCAGCGCTTAATTGGCGTCCCGCTGAGCCGCTTTATGCTGTGTTGAAGGAGCGAAAACTCTGATGGGGAGCTGTGGCATTTGTTTCCCCTAGTAAAGATCAAAAGCACATCGTTTTCTTGACGTTTCTGGAGGATCTCGACTGCCTTATATCAGATAAGTTGTACTTAGCCCTGAGCGTGGAAGATGGAACTGGTTACTCGGACAATTGAAAATAAGTCTGAGTTGCTAGTGGGTGTCAGAGGGGCAAAAATACCCGTTAAAAAGAAATCTCATGGGCAAATTGCATCAGTGACACCTGTCACTCCAGCCGCTTGGTTCCCATTCTGAAATCCCTTCTAGAAGTTACACCAAGGTCTGCTGTGAATCGTGACCATCCTCTTCGGTCTGGACTTGGGTGTAGTTTACTGGAGACTGAGCGTTATGCTGCTTTTAATGTCCGCAAGGCAGGGGCACAAGCCCAAATCACCGAGCAGAAGAAGTCGGGCCACCTCTGTGAAGACAGAAGTATGCTTGCCTGATGGCAGAGAATTTGGCCCAATACTCCCTATAGCAGAATTATTGCGTTCCTTGCAAAATGCCTTGAAGTTAAACAGGAGTGAATTACGTGTTTGTTTAGACATAAGAAAATGGAGAGCAGAAAACTCTGTTTTGTTCTTGGGTTTGATTTTTTTTTTTGCATGTTCATTTGTTGTGGGTGTTTTTTGTGATGTGAGAGACTCATCTGATGCTCTCCTGTGTCCCCTCCCAGTCTCCATTTGCTGAGCACTGGGAAGGTTTCTCATGGTTTATTTCCTGCCTGTCAGAGCAGCCAGTAAACCTTGGGGAAAGGGCTCGTCCCTTCCAGAATACAAAGTAAGTCCAAGCAGGGTCAGGGGACTTCTCGCCTCTCCTTCTGAGGGGAGCCAGTTCCCTGTTTCCTTTCTTTTGGCTCGCTGCTGTCACTTGCATTCACGCTGGGTACCACCTTCCCATGCTAATAACCCGATGGCAATCAATAGAGCTGTTCATGGAAGGCAGAGAAAGGAGAGGGATACACTCACCCCCCTCTTGCTTTATGCCACAGTGCTTGACAAGTGGGTTGGGGAGCAGGGATGGACCCATGCTTCCCAGGAGGGGATGCCAGGCACCGGCCGGCTCCCTGCATGGAGCCAGTGTGAACTCCTCTCTGCGTGCCCAAAACTTAGTCCTTCTCTGAGAGTCTGGTTCTCTTGGCCCAGTTTTACACAGGCAGTAATTCCACCAAGGGCACTCCCTGTTCTCCTCAGAGGAGGAACACCTTGTGTGAAGATTTTGTAGACCCTGTGATCCTAATCCTCTGCCATGGAAGTCAATGGACAATTAGGTACAAAGTGCAATGGCAGGAAGATTATGCCCCGTGAGTCTCTCCCCTGGAACTGGGGCTCCTGAGGTAAAACCCTGGCGGTTTTGAAAACCCAATGGGAACTTCAACATCTTGGGGTCCTTGCCCCCAAGCTTCCCGTCTGCAGGAGAGCTTCAAGGAGGGAGTGTGTGGGAGAGGAGACGGGGGGAAGAGGACCCAACCCCCTCTCAACGCACTCAGAGGAGCTGGCTTTGTGATTCTCACAACCTCTCTGGAAAGTTTGCTGGCAGAGCGTATGATTCCTGCAGCAACCGGTCATCCTTACCATGCACTCACAATTTCTTCTGCGGTACCCAGGTTTTATTTCTATTTAAAACTGACATTGACCACGCAGTGAGAGACGCAGGAGAGAGTAGGAAGGCAAGAGACAGCTTTGTGAGAGAGTGTGTGTGTGTGTGCTGTGTGCATGCGTGCGTGTGTTAAACAATTTCATGGACATCTGTCATGCACAGTTAACTTTGCATTGCTGCATTTTAAGTTGTAGGCCTAGGCTTGGCCGTCAGTGATAAAGTAGCTGGCAGTTTTCAAAAAGCCGCTGGATAACAGAGCATGAATCATAAAACACACTACTGTGTAGCAATATCCAAGTTCATTCAATGCAATGAAACCATGCAGAGGACCTTTATTCCCAGCTAATTATGTGGAAACGCCTAAGACAATAAAGCATCTGGTGGTCTTTCTTCCCCATTTCAATTTTTCTCAATATTGTGACAGGGGAAAGCATTGTGCCTTTCCCAGGGTAGTTGCTGTGAAGAGGAGTAAAAGCAAGGGTCAGGGAAGAGCAAATAGATGAATTTATAACTTTCTTTTTATTTATTCCTTTCCCATTGTTTCTCTGGAGACTCTTCCTTCAGGGCTGTGTTTTCAAACCACTATTCTCACTACGCTCTGCCTGAATACTTTTTTTTTTAATACCACCCAAACTGCCAGGCCCCTCTGTGTTCTCCTTTTTTTTCTCTTCTCTTCCCCAGATGCATCCAAGAGTTGAAATCCAAGTCTGTGATCTCCACTGAAATCCTAGGTGTTTTAAAAAAAAAAAGTAGAAGCCTAGAAATAAGTCGTGTTTTGCTGAACAGGGAGAGAAAGGGTTTGGTTTGGAGAGAGTTTCCAGTTGGTTTGGGGGGTTTCTTGTAACAGAGGCTCCGCAACTCTTTCAGGCTCATTTTCTGCATATGAAATGTCGATAAATTTGCTAATTCAACAGTGAACACTCAGTAATCTTAAAATAACCTCATAGCAAATTATTTCTGCATCGCAGATTATTTCTAGGCCATTGAATAACAACACCCTTTGAACTATTTCTCCCTTGGCTCTCAGGTTACGGTTCTCATAAGTGAATATTTTAAAAAACCTCTCCTAATTCTTTATTTCAGAACAATGCGCACAAGCTTGATTTTCACAGGAACACCCTCCTTGATCAGACTATAGAATATTTTTTTCGTTTCTGGCCTAAGGCTGTGAGGACAAAAGGGAACAAATGAGCCAGGTTCAGAGTATGCTAAGCAGTGGAAAGGAGCCGGGGGGTGTGGATTTTGGGAAAAGAATTAAAGAATTATTTCCCTAGTTGCTAATAAGGTGTCTGGCTAAAAGTAATACCTTGTAAGTGTTAAAATAGGTTTTGTTTGGTTTGAATGCCACTAATTACTGTCCTCCTGTGACAAAAGCTGCAGGAAGAGTCTGATCTGGATCTTTACTCTGCTAAGACTTCACCTGCCTTGGCCAGACACGGTGAGGTTACCTGGATCTCCCTACGTACGGACCGTCTGGTCTAAAATGCTTAGTAAATGCTAACAAGCAGATGCTCCAGGAGGCAGCTCGTCCATACCAAGAAAAGTCTTCCAAATAGGTGAAGAGTGAAGAAGCCTGAAAACTCAGCTTAGACTCACCTCTTTTTGTTTGTTTGTTTGTTTGTTTGCATTGCAATATTGTAGAGAAACGCCAACCCAGTGTTAAACAAGTGTAAAGGAAAGAAAGAATGAAATTGGAAAGAGAGAAAGGTCAACTGTTTCCCAAATTGGTTAATAACTGGGATCTTTCTTCAGGAGTAAATGTTTCACATGTTTTTAGACTGTATCCTCTGTTTTGGGCATTCTCAGCTGCCACCGTGGTATTTGAGGACCGTGCAGCAATCAGCGGTTTAGCCTCAAAATACACACAGAAGTATTTTTCGTCCTCATGCTTTAAGTAGTTGCAATTGGTACAACACAGAATGAGGCTCAGCTTCACCGTGAGGAAATCAACACTAGGGAAGGAGTTGTGCTAGCAGAGACCAAAGATACCATGAGATGCAGACAGGAGAATATTCAGACTAGGAAGATTTGTACGTACCATGGATTTGGGGGAAGTAGAGGTGGAAGTATCAAAGAGGAACTCCTGATAGACCAAGTGCATGGCAATGTGTGGAGTAAGTAGGAGGAAGCAGGAGTGAGTAAGAGGACGTGTATCTGATGGGTGCAGCTCAAGGCTGAATTTCAGCCACTGCCATGGTAAGGAAAATTCCCATGGTGGCAGTGTATTCTTGACTCCTGAAAGGATCTGACTATATCAAAACTCATACCTCTGGGATATATTTTAAGCAGTATCTAAATTTTAAATAGGAACCTTGGGTCAGGGAGGGGCTGCAGTGTAGCTAAAATTGCCAATTAATTGAGCACTGCACTCAAATTTCTACCACTTGATCCTCTGCATTAAGTGTAGGTCAAATCACTCTGTCCTTTCCTACTTTTTAGGTTTCCAGTAAAGGAAATAATAATTATGGCCCCAGCTTTGACATCTAATGGTGAATGTTATCATTAATTTGCTCCTAATATTTCAGTTGCTTTGTTCAGTGAAAGAGTTTGTGATTGACAAATATGCAGTCCTGTTACTAGCCTGGCTCTCCTTCACACATAGCACCCAACCGAAAAAAAGACTTGAAACATGCAGCAGAGAGAAACGTAAAAAATAAAAAGGGACAAGGGAAACAAAAAGCAGAAGCAGAAGGAAATATGCAGAAATAATCAGGTGAAGTCCAGCTCTGCTGGCAAATCAGGCTTCTTTTCTTCCTCTCGGGAATCCACATAAACATCAACCATTTCATCCACTCCCCTTAGCTCTTCTTCTTAGACACTAGCGGACTTTTGATAAGGCCACAGGTCCACGTGACATCTGTCTTTTATTTGTTAGTGAGGGCAAGCACTTTTACAGGAATAAAGTTCTGTAGTTTACCAAAAAGCAAAAATCGAATATGCTGTCTTCAATAAAATATTCAGTATTACCTTTCACAGTAAGGTTTACAGGCACCTGAAGGTGTGGTGAATATTATGCCTTGAGTGCATGTAAAGCTGTACAAACCATAATCTAGAATAGTCTGGGAACAGAAGGTTGGAAAAAGCAAAAAAAAAAAAAAAAAGTATATTTATTGAGACCTGAGTATATGCAGATAAGAATGGAAAAGAAGGGAAAGGAAAATAGCTACCTACACAAATATTCAATTTTAAATTGGTGTGGTAATATCCTGGAATCGCTAGAATTTCTCAGCTGGCTGCAGCGTGGTGGAATGTGTCTATCTGAAAAGGTCACATTTCCCAGTTGTGCTGTGGAAAAATATTCACAAATATCTATGTTACGTTGCAGGAATTTCAACGTTTCAAGAGCATGCAACAGATGCCTGCTCAGAAATGCCAGCATACGCTCAGAAATGTTTTTCCAACATGCTAGAAATAGGAATAGCATATCAGGAGGCTGTGACTGCAAGAGACGATTGTGCACTGAAAAATGCAGGTGCACCAGGTTTTGTATGGTTTCAGCAGCATGCCGAGTGGGAGTGCATTTCTGCTAACAAACCCGTTACAGCCTCCCTTGAGAACTGAATCCTAAATGTGTTTCTGTTTCTGCTCTTATCCTCCCACCGCCCGCTCTGAACGGTTAAAGGATTCAATTCATTCATCCTCTCCCTTTGTCTCCTGATCCACATCCTTCCCAGTGAGCAATTACTATTCCTTACTATATAATTTTTTGTCACACAGATTGTTATCCTAATTACAGTCCCTGCCTGGGAGACTCAGGTGTAAGAAGCGGTTTGTTTGCTGCAGTTATCCTCAGGTGATTGTTTCAGTGCAATGTATTTATAAGGCTTTTTGAAGCCGCACCAGAGGGAAATGAAAACTCCCCAGACCTGAGCCAAATGACATTATCTTCTTTCAGTGGGCTGAAGAAGGCAAGTTAGTCTTAATTATTTATGACTGAACGTGTAGAATACCTCTCTGGTGATTATACTTGTCTCATTTCCACAGGCAACCCAGTGACAGGCAGTATCGCGTGGAGTCTCATTTACAGTTCCATGGCACTATACTCACTTACACCATGTTACGCGGCGAAGATTCACATTAGAGTTAACTCCTCCATAACGCTGGGCAAACAAATGGCAAAAGAGTGGTGGGAAACCTGATGAATGTCCGCACCTTTCGACATAAAACAGGTTGAGATTTCCTGCAGATGGGGTGGTCCCCCTCTCACTGGCACTTGCTTTCTCTTGTGCCGTTGCATTGGAGCAATATTCAGGACAGCCGATACGCTAAGCATCTGCTTCAAAGCTCGTTGCAGCCCCTGGAAAGCCTCCAGACCGAAACCACTTTGTCTTCCCTTTTGTTGTTTACATTTTCGAATGCTGGATAGCATTGAAAGGTAACTGACCTGTTATCTTTTGTAGAAGTGGACAAAACTATTATTCTTAATCAGTGAAGCATGTACAAAAGAGAACGTGACCCACCATGGAACAACAGAGAAGGTACGCTAAAAATGCAAGCACCTCTTTGTGATCCAGATCTCCTGCCTGAGGTGGAGGTGCCACAGGTGACCGCAGAACCAGTGCAGAGTGCACGGCATGGCAGACCCAGCCGGGGTAATAGTCCATGCCTAGGCTGCTCATGGCAGTAACAGTGCAGAGAGCTGATCTGCTCTCCAAGTGAGGTCTTCATCCATCGGTTTGAAAGAACCAATTCAGGTGCAACTCAGAAGGCAATAGGTCTTCCATAAATTCAGTGGCAAAAAAAGGGGATCTTCCAGGGACAACTGAGAGCCCAAGAATTTAGATATTGACCAGCAATCCCGAGTATACAGTATTAAGATGCTGAAAAGATGGATTACTTTGCATATGCCAAGCTCTGACCTTTGCCGCTGTTTTGGTTGCAGTCTCCAGGCTAGAGTTCTTTACAGAGCTGCTTTGGGTGTCAGCAAAATGTGGTAAACGCTATCAGTGCAATTTCCATCTACCCCGATTGGGAAATGCTTGAGTTATGCCCAATGTTATGAAGTCTACAAACTTTCAATTTTATTGATCACTTTGATTTTGGCACCCTGTACAGCCTGAGTAGCCCTCCGGTAATCTGCAGAAACCCCCCTTGATCTGGAGCCCACTGGAACAGGACTGTCAAATTACTGAAATTGTGTTTCAAGTATTTTGTTAACCTCAGGTCATAAGCTAAATTTGTAGAAGGGGTTTCAGATCTGCAAGGTTTATAATGGCACTACCGGAGGTCAGCGGCTCCTGCGGTCCTACAGGCAATGGGGAATGGGCATTTGTAAAAGCAAAGTATTTTCAAGACAATTTCTCTAACTGATGATTTTTGATAACTTACATATTTAGTCCTTCCAGAAGTCTGCCAAAAGGAAACTAAGGCATCTGAAATGTCTTGTTCATGGTCTTCTGGTATATAAGCATATTTTGGTAAAAAATAAGGTTAAACTGATGTAAACTGGACATAGTGGTTTTGAGACAGAGGAATTAGAACTATAAGAGGGTCTTGTAACTTCAGAAAGCTTCCTGGTATGCTGGAAGGGCACTTTATGTTATCATAACATCCAGATGCTTTGTAAATGCACTGTGGAAAATAGCACCATGAATTATTAGCTGTTTGAAGTTATTTGACAGAGATTTCTGTTGACTTTTTTTAAGGTTACAAAACTCTGGTAGTTCTTTCTCCCTTTTGGGGGACTTCTGTTGAAGTTTCTACGCAAAACCAGCACAACCGTAGGAGTTTTGAAGGAAACTTGCTATCATCTCAGCAGACAGGCTGCTGGCATGGATGAATTAGCACAGCTGCCGTCTACAATGTGATCTAGTTCACATGGCCATCAAAAAAGAACAGTTTCGGTTTGTTAACACATTATGTGAACAAGTGACTAAAAAGGCATAATGATGTTTAAACAGTGAACAGTTTCCCAGATTCTGACTTTTTGTAAGCAATTAATTATTTTCATTATTGCTTTTGTATTCTTGCTCTGTGTTAATTTGCTTGATTCCACCTTAATGGTTTGTTTTTATCTAGGCTTCAACAACTCTGCTGGATGCTACTCTTCTGTTTAGAAATGGGATTCCATACTACATCAACCCTGTGATCCTGCTGCTCACGTACTACTTGCGAGTGGAGACACAAACACGCTTTCAATCCAGCATTTTGTTTACAAGGAAATTGGGCCAAATTCCTCTGCTGTGAACTGAAAAAATCCCTCTAAACTGTTTGGGGGAAAAAGAGTGAAAAAAGGCTCCGTGTTTTTTACATTGTTTTTTACATTGTTGTACCTTTTGCTCACAGTTTTGGAAAAAAGCAATCCCTGTGCCATCAGATCAAAGCGAGAGGAAAAAAAGAAGCCACTCTTCTATCTTTGCTTTCCAGCAATGAGAAATCACCATCCTCACCCACAGGCAGCACATTGTATGCACAGATGGATGGCGGCATGGCCCAATAGCATGGTCCTTTGTAAAGCAAAAACTCTGCCAACTCCTGGGCCAAAAATCCCCTACAGGGTACCCGACGAGGCAAATTTCCAACGGCAAACAATAAGAACGCAGGCAACAAAGACCTTGGCAGGGCCGGGCACTAGCCACTCCTCATGGCTCTTCCAGGGCCTCTCAGTTTGCCGGTACGGTGCCAGCAGGGGCAACTGATGCCACACAGATCTGTGCTGGCAGGTGCTGGCAGGCTCTAAGCACTCACCCATGCCATGCAAACAGCAGTCTGCCTCCAGGTCACAGAATAGCAGTGACAGTGACACTTAATGGCAGTGATGTTTAGCCCTGCTTTTCATCCCAGCTGTGAGAAACGAGGAGCTGAGGTGAGTACGTCTGCTGCTGCTGCTGCTGCTGCTGCTGCTGCCCACAGCTCCGGCTGCTCCCGAGGTCAGACAGCAGCATTTTGATGGGGTGACTGAGGAGGGTTCATCTGCAGCGCTGTCGAGCAAGGCAGTCCAAACCCAGATACTCCCTTCCATTACCCACAGAGGGACAGCGGCGGGGGATAGCGAAGCAGAATCACCCTAAGAAAGAAGGTAACTGCAGCCCCAGGTCTCAGTTTCATTTAAGGTTATCCACATCCTCTGTGTCCACGTCACATGTCCTCTAGTTTGTATAACAGCTCGGTGAGCAGGGGAATCAGAATTTAGCCGAGTACTTCTGCTTTATCTTATTACCTGGTGTGAACCCGCTTGTATTCGTAACACAGCGGAAACAACACCAATGTCAACAAACCAGGGGAGGGTTCGAATGACGCTCGCTCTAGAACTGTGCTTATAATAAACTCCTGGAAACAAGAACCGATTCCTCCATTCTGTTTTACAAAAGCAACATCAGAAGCACACAAACCAAAACTTGATCTACTGGGGAAGCATATAAGCATAGAGTCTTGTCTGTAGTGGTAGACCTGTGTCACCCAAGTCTGGAAACTAGGATATCCCCAGCCAGCGTAAGCAAGATGCTGCTGTGCCGCAACACCCCCTTGAAGCGGGCTCACAGCAGTGTTGAGTTTCGCCTGTTCTCCTAGAAATTCCTCCTGCCATTCCCTGTGCAGTCTCTTCCACAAAAGTGCTACTTTGGCCTGCAAGTGAAATTTGGGACAGCAAAAATGGCGTGGGCACTCATCAGAGAAGGTCAGACAGATGCCCACCTGGGCTGGCATGCCCCACGTCGCATTAGCCATACCCAGCCAATGCTGCTGTGCCTCGTGCTGGGGGCCAGCCCCCCTCTCCCCTGCTCACAGCTGGGGGTCATTGCTGCTTCACCAGCTCATCACAGGCACCTGGCCCACCTGGCATGCCTGGAGGGAGGGTGCTTGGCTGGGGCTGGTCCTGGAGGTTATTTCACAGGTGCTCCAGGAGCAGGAGGGGTTTGGGTGGTAAGGTGAGGTGGCCTAACCTGCCTGCAAGAGGACTTGGGCTTCTGGCAGGCTGTGGGGTCCCCTGGGTGAGATGGGGCTCTCCAGAAAGAGATGTGTCTGTGTCCAGGTTTCCTTTTTTTTCCCCCCAGCAAGAGAACAAACTGTAAGTGGGGGTAGTGAGTGAGCAGAGTGGTGAGATCAGGTGATGGAGACACCTGAAGACCACGTTAGCACCTCTTTGGTCTGGCGTGGCTGATGTGCAAGTGTGGTTTGCTTAAGCGCATGCTGTGTTGCTCCTGCATTGTTTTGAATAGTTGGATTTGCTTTGCGCTTTTGGGCTGGCTTGTCTACCCGGGGCAGCACAGCCTCATTTTCAGCGTTTCTGAGTGGCAGCCAGAGTTGCTGCTGATCAAGAGTTTGGGGAGAAGGGGGGTGGAAGAGGCCCTAGAAGTGTGCCCCTAACCCTGTACCATGGCAGACAGGGCCTGGTGCAGGGGCTGATCGGGGCCCCTGTAGGGTCTCTGGGGCTGCAGAGATGCCTGCTCCACCTGGCCCTGCTCCCCCCAGAGAGCCTTGGGGCTGGGGCCATCCTGCGCTTCGTGGCAGCTGCTGCGTCGCTTCTGCCTTCAGTCAAGGGGATAATCCAAAGAGAAACATCGCAACGTTGCAGTTGGAGAGGAGATGACTGTACATTGGAGAGAAAAGTATCAGCGAGAGGGTGTATAATTTGGTGGGAAAGTTTTTGGCGGTATTCTGTAACGTTTATATATTTGTTCGTGTTGCTATTGCTGCTAAAATGTAGCTCCCCAAAGTATCTCAGCTGACATAACAGTCTTTGTGTAATTGTGAGGCATTGCTCTCGCGTTTCTCTCATGTCTTCATTCTCTGCTGCTTAACCTCTTCACCCTCGCCCTCATCCTCGCCTTCTTCAGGCTTGTCTCCTGCTGCGTTGCTGCTAGAAATCACTCTGCTCTCACTCTGTCAGCTACTTACTTATTTCTAAATCACTTCCTTTATTTTACTTCTCAGATTCCTCCACTCGTACAGTAATATATCTGCCTGTGTGTGCTCTTTTGTTACATTTTCCCTCCTGCTGGTTCTTTGACAATATTTCTGTCAGAGGCTCGGGGATTATTTCATGGCACATTCTGTGTTATCTCCTATAACAGATTTTGCGTGGTCTTTTTCTGTTGTATACATGACATCTTTGCTGTCCTTCTCTGTCACATTTTGCAGTCTTGATAAGGCTTTCAAAGAACAGCCCTCGATTTGAAGAAAACTTTCACATAAGCCTTCTCTATGAAACCGTTTTATATTAAATTGCTTCACCCATTCTGTTAAGGAGGTATTTAAGTATTTAACCCTTGCTGACGTGCAGCCCAGCACAGAGGCTGCTCCCAACTCCTATTTTCTTGGTGCCTGTTTCTGCATTGCTAGTCCTGTGCCTGCACTGACACCGAGAGCATGGGCGGTGAGGACACCAGCAGTGCTAGGAGAGAGGAGGCTAGCCGACGTGGCGCAATACTGAAAGTGCTCGCTGCTAGCGTTGTGAGATTTAGGAGGATCACATCCATCCTGTGTCCTCTATTAGAAATGTGAAGAAAAATGCCATGTGACTTGCCAAGCCTTCCTCTAGAGTTATTTTCTCTGCTCAATGTGATGACGGGGATGTAAGCTGGAGCCTGTGTGTACTGTTAGTGCCTCACTGTGGGGGATGCTTCAGCATGAGCCAGCTTGCCTGCAGCAGCAGGAGAAGCGAGGGAGATATTCCCAGAGTAGGGGCTTGGACCTCAGGGAAGTCCCCGTGCCACTGAATTGAGCACACAGGGTTGAGGTGAGGCATGGGAAGCTGCCAGCTCCCTCAAAGGAGGGCTGGTTTGAAGGCGTGCCTGATGAGCTGCTGAGGGGAGGGGTGCCCAGCGAGCATCTCGCAGCAGACTCCAGCTGGCACTACATTTCTTCATTCCCACCTTGGTTTCAGAGGAGAAGGCTCAGAAGGAGATTTGAGTTCTCTGCCACTCAAAGGTATAACAGGACAGGAGTGTAGCAGCAGAAAATTGCCGATATATATGTACTGAATTGATCTTCAAACACTGGAACCCATCCTCTGTTCCCTTTTCTAAGTGGTGTCTGGATGAGCAGTAGCACGTGGAGCCTGAGCTCCAGTTGGAGTCTGGTTGTGCTAAACGGCAAGAAAACCTTCAGCGAGAGGCAGTCTCTGCCCTCAGAAACTGAGGTCTGGGTCTGTGCGTGTGCTTGGATGCCCTTGAGGAGGCAAAACCTTAGCTCGAGAGTGCTGTTTTCAACCCTTTCGAGGGTGCGAGTGTATGGCTTTGAACGTGTGAAAGTACAGGGTTGACTGGATACGGATTCCATGCAGGTTTGTGCAGGATGGGGCCTGCAACGCCGCTGACCCCTGAGCCCAGAGCTTCCCATCTGTGGGAGATGCACACCGGTCGACCCTCTGGGCCGGGGGGTGCTGCCCCCTCTCGTTGCCCGACCCTGTTCCCTTGCCCTCGGTGTCGGCGGTTTTGGGGCAGGAGAGGAGGCTGGCCGGGGCGGGGAAGGAAGCCGAGAAATGAAATGAGGCACGAAGGCTGCACCGAGAGTCTTTTATCAGGTAAATCTTCGTTTTTCAAGTGCCTATCATATCACGCAAACTGCTCTTGAAGAGCCCTCCATTTACCCTCTCCCCTAATTAAATGTGCACTTCATTAATGTAAATTGGGGGTTTAATGCTCTTGTTGAAATTCTGAAGAAAGTGCTATGGCCTTGCGAAATGCTTAAGCATCATTGCAAATTAGATTAGGGACCAAGAAAGGCAGTAAAATTAGAATGATAATGGTTGATGTGGCTTCCTGACAGGCGTGACTATTCAGGGATCAATGGGATGGAGAACAGTTTCCCCCAGCCTAAAGCGAAAGGCAGGGACAGACGTCAGCCTACAGATGTGGCTTTTGGAAGCTCTTTCAATTAGTTTAATTTGGTAAATGGTGGGGATTTAGAGGCTCTTAGCCAGTCATACAAGACAAGAATACATTGAAATGTTTTTTCGCTTTTTAACATAAAATAGGATTGGCCACATTTGCATTTCTTAACGCCGGGGTGGGGAGGCGGAGGGGGNGCCCCGCGGCGCAGGGTGGGGGCTCCGCGGGCCGCCGGGGAGGTCCCCAGGCACAGCTTGGGAAGCGCTGGGGCGGGGAGGGGGGCAGCAAACAGGTCCTCAAACGCGGGGGGGAGGGGGGAGGGCCCGATCCGGGGCCCTCTGAACGCAGCCGAGTGACCCCCATCTCTGGGGAGGGGGGCTGAATCCCAACGATGCGCCCGCTGGTGCGCTTTCCTCCGCACACTTTTGTAATTGCGGTCTTTAGCTCTGCAAAGTCGGTAAGGAAAAGGCAGCTGGAATATGCAAATAGCGCTGCTCTTTGTGTCTCTGCCTGAGCCAGAAGTTGGAGCTTGTTTTTTAATCCCCTTGCTGGGTAGGTAATTGTAGTTAATGAAGTGGAAAACAAGTTCAACAGATATCAAGTGGCACTGAGACTTGGCTGAGTTTGTGCGAGGAAGAGGTAAGAGGAGGGAACTCCTGACTGAGGATTTCTTTACTATAAATGTGCAAATAAAAAAGAACGGGAACGTAATCTTTTATGGAAAGCTAATGCCTCAGAAACAAATCAAATCCTGCAAAGATGTGCAGTGGTGCGTAGGGTGACTCTGAGCACACTAACAGCAGCCCTCTTGAAGTAGGGAGGACCTAACCCGCAAAGCTGAGCTTTCACTGGGAGTCTGGCCAGTTAACTGGTCTCAAATAGTATTCCCTAATCCTCTCTTGACAGAAAATAATTCATGTGCTGTGAGGGTGTTTACTAGAGGGAGAGACTCTGCTCACCAGGAGAGAGCGGTTTGGGATCAGTAGGGTTTGGCTTGGAGGTGCTGCCTGCTGAGATCGGGCAGTTCCTGGGTAGGGTTAGCCTGTGCAGGGCCACAGGAGGAGGAGAGCAGCACAGTAAATGGGGTGGCTTCCCTTGTGGCTTCCTGGTGGCTTCCTTTGTGGCTTCAGGTACTTGCTCAGCCTTGGGAAAGCATCCCTGTTTGACTGCAGCAGTTCATAAGTTAGTTTTCAGGTGTTGACTGAACCCTTGCTGATGGGCTCACCTCCATCCCTTTTCAGATAGTACTGCAGAAATACAATACCAGATGGCAAGAGCTCTAGCTCTCAAACACCCAAGTGCCAGGTTAAAGTATGACACGTTTGGTAACTCCTTCTCTACTGTGACTCCAAACGTGTAACTTTGCTCAGTGCTGGGCAGCTTGTCTTAAGTAGCCTGTTAAAAGACTGGGTTTCTATCGCTGTGCGTTCAAAAAGTCAAAAAAATCTGGCTGTCCTGGAGGAGGTGAGGCCTGGGACTTGAGCAACCAATTTTATACAGTTCAGGATCTAGGTGCCCTGTCAGCAACAAAAGGGAAGCTCCTGCAGAGCCTGGCAGGCCGGTGCCTTGTCTGAGCTGTTGCTACTGGTCTTTCAATTTCATTAGCACTAAATTCACCTTTACAAAAATTTAATTTTTAAAAACTGCGCGACTTGGCAAGGGCACCAGCTGAAAGATCAAGTTACTGTTTGTAAATGCCAGACATGAATTAATTTAGCAGTGCACTCGTCCTGACTTTATGAAAACATATCCCAAATATTGACCTTCTTGTTTCTTCAGTAAAACCTCTTTTCCTTTGTCAGGTGAGGCCTCTGTCTGGTGCAGTGAGCTGGTATTTTGAATCAAAGCTTTTTCAACATGCTGCCCATTTGCAAGCGTGGACATGAAGTTGCTAGGTCTCTGCTGCCGCCTGGAGAGTCAGGTGAGATCATTTAATAGCTGCTTTTGGGAGCTGGGTAATTCCAGTACGGTTAGGGCAAGCAAGCAAAAGTGAGAGTTGTGTTACCTTTTAAACGGAGAGAGGATAGCATCATCAACTTTGAAAGAAAACGGGGAATTGGATCTGGCTGCCAGTTACCCCATAACTTTTTACTGTGGAAGAGGGGAATGGACAGTTGTGCCTTGTTAACCTTAAATGGAAAAAAAAGTGGTTAAAAAGAGGTGTGCCATTTTTAAAAAACAAGAAAGGCAGATGAACTCCTTGTGAGTCAGAGGCGGGAAGTATCTGAGGATGCTTTTTCTGTATACCAGTTCATGTCCTGAACACTGCGGTTACAGAGCCAGAAAGAAGTCCAACAAGCCAAACAAGCACAAAATAGGTGAAGGTAAAAAAGCAACCAGCAGGCAGAGCAGATGGAAGAATAACAGGGAAGGGGCTAGTTAACTCAAGTCGTCTTTAGGCAATCAGTAAGTAATTTGCTCTCGTAGGTCTCCCTGTGCCCCCGTGGACAGCCGGCTCTGAGAAGCAGAGGCCTTCCCTGCTGTAAGGGCATGATTAGGTGTGGCCCTGCGGATCACTCTCACTTATTCAGCTGTTAAAGCAGCTTAAACCCTTATAAGAACATTAACATTTGGGTGCCAATACCAGCTTGACCTTTATTCATAAAGTGCAAAGAGTTGGAAGTAGAACAGATTGGTTGCCAGCGATTGCCTTTTATGTGCAGTTTAGAGGCTTTGATTTCTCTCCCCTTTCTTCCTTTAATCTGACATCGCTGGCTTGAATATGTTTGTGCTCTAAGTAAACAGGGCCAGTGCAGGCCTCCCTTTTTGAAGAACTCTCTGTGTGAGAGTGAGGTGGGGGGTGAGGTGACCTTAAAAAAAAAAAAGTTTGCCTTTGGAATTAGAGGGCTTAAGAATAGATGGAGGACACCAGGGCTGAATGGAGCTGTGCACAGATCTCCAAACTGAGCTCTGCATCAGTCCTTAGGAGCCCCAGCTATTGATTCCAAATAGCCGTGTACATGGGGAATGAGAATGTAAGGATTTATGTTAACTCTCCTGGACTTTTGACTTCATGACTTACACAAGAGAGAAACTCAGAGTGAAGCGCAACAAAGGTGAAGTGTCTCAAATAGTCACACCGCCTTATCTGCTGGCCATCTGGGAGCCCCTTGTGTTCTTGCATTAACCCTGAGGTAGAAGAGGTGCCCAAGACCGGGTATGGTTTTCTTACTTCTGGTGGCATATTTACACTTGTGATCTGTGATTTTCTGTTCTTTAGCCATTCTGCATAGTGATAGAGTGAAATCATGGCCAACCCTTTTCCAGAAGCATGGAAGGGAACCTGAGAGGAAGAGGGTAACTGCAAACAGAGGGAAATTATGTCTAATGTCTCAGCACAACCAACCAACAGCATTATTGGCTGACACTGTCAAAGCCATCATACAACTGGGGCACCCTGGCCCTAATTTCTCAGAAGCATCAGCTTCCTAATAGCTTTGGTAAAGGTAGACCCCAGTGCCTACAGGTTTCAGTGGTGTTTGGGCACTTGGCTCTGTCTTTGACACTCCTTTTAAGCCTTTAATACTGATTAAAATAACTTTTTGGTGTTTTTGTTTATAGGATGCTTGTCTTCCATAGATTCTGCAACACTTTGTCAAAGTATGCTTCATCAGGACAACAGTTTTCCAGCCACTCTGTTTATGCATAATAAATGGTATAGCCTGCAGAACGGCATTAAAAAGAAAAACAACACTGGCCATTAAAGGTCATCTGGTTACATCTGCAATGAGCCTGATAACTTGTCTTTGATGGAAACATTTTCTAAATCCAGGTTGTCCCTCCATCTTGACATGAAAGCATCAAGAGCTGAAGACTACCTTGGCTTACTGCTTAGGTTGACGCTGCAGCAAAGTAATCTTTTCTATTCTACTTCCCCCAGCAATGGGGTTAGTCTTGACTTCTCCAGATATTTGTGTGTCGTGGTTACTGTGTAACTGTCATCAGACTTTATTCCTAATTTAAACCAGGACTCCTGCCCACTCCCCTTGTCTTGCATGTCAGCCTACCCCAAGCCTTCTTGCCTTCTGCAGGATTTCAACAAAACCACTGCCCAAAGCATTCATTTCACTGAAACTGCTTTTTTGTGCTGACAAAATATATCTGTATCGCAGAGGGAAGGCTTGAATGAACATTTCAAGTCTTACCTGTCACAAGCCATTAGCTGAATTGCTTAAAGAAATCCCCTGACAAGTGTAATTGCTGGTTTTGTGTTACAGAGCTTCATGATATTGCCCACAAGAAGAAATTCTTTTACAAAAGCCCCTTCTGTTTAATAAAGTAATTTGTTCCACTAAAAGTGATAATAAAATTGCTGAAATGAAACAGGATTGTTCAATGAGGACCTGAATCCAATTTGCTGTACTAGTACGATTACACTTTTATCTCGGTGTTTACTCATTTGTAGAATTGCTACCAGACTTTTTATATGCAATTAATAGGATTAATGGTTCCCAGGACAGGCAAGATAGCACCCAGGAGCATAGCACCTTATTTTGTGTGTCAATGATATGTCAGCCCTATGTGGGGTGTTGCCTTAGGCTGCAATGCAGAGTAAGAGGCTGGTTTTCTCTCTGTTCTTTGCGGCAGGTGGGGGGATCTCATGATATTTGGTTTGTTGGCCCAAAGCAAGGTTAACTACTACATCTGTACTGCTGTAAGGTCAGAAGAGCTGCTTCTGGTTTGCTGCTATGAACAAAAGTTTACCTATGTTTCCTGTGGTGCATGGGGGAACCCCTGTCCTTTGAGTTGAAAACAACTATGAAACAATTGTTTATTAATGCTTTTTTTCCTCTTTGCATGTCCAGAAATTACTTACGCAAGACTTGTGAGCCACAGAAAAGCATAATCTTTGCTTTGTGGTGACTGAGGGAGTGCCCATACAGACAGATCTGTGCTAAGTTTTTCTCTGTTAGGAATCCACAGAGAGGAAGATGAAGTGCCGTAGTGTGCTGATGTGACCCAGGGCTTATTATGCTGGTGCCTCTGAACCCAGTGTTGCACGATCTGTCTAACTTCAGCTAAGAAAGGTCAAATCTCCCCAATTTGGGGCTTGCAGTCTAGTTAGCTTCACAGCTCACAAATGGAAACAGCGTGTGCCAGCTCCTGTTCCTCTGTTTTCTGGCACTCTTTAGCAATTCCAAAGCTATAGGGCTGATATTTGAGCTTCTAAAATTGGCAATATTTGGGGCTTGAGTAGAGGAAAGTGACCAATGATAGAGTAAGTGAGCAGAGAAATGGTAGTTTATTTGCTCCTTAAAGCTTGCCATGAGGTGACATTAGGTGCAAGACTCAAATGCTCCATCAGTCCCTTCAATTCGAGCACGAACATATTTAGCTCCTAGTGAGGGAATTTACTCCGTGTAGTTATTAATATTCGCTTGCGTCCTCGTGGCACCAGTGCCGTGCTCGCTGCTGCCCACACACATAGCTGCTCCAAAGAGCTGACAGTGTAAGCAAAAGCATATATAGCCTAAGGATTTGCAGTCCTGGAGACGAACTGAAAGCCCCCCCAACATATAACACAGGAATATAAGCATATTTCACTAAAAGCTTAACAGATTAACTTGCTAGGTTTGATTAAATGCCTGGATTGGGGGAAGAACTCACCAGCTTCCTTTCGGGCACCCCAGTCAGGGCAGGATTTTTTGAGGGCTGGTAGGCAGCTCCCAGCTCCAGGGCTACAAGGCTGGTTTCTGTGCTCAGAGTTCACAGCTGATGGTAGCCAAGGGAGCTTTGTGCATGTGTTGGGCTATTTGCAAGAGCCTGCTTTTCAGAAGATAAGGTGCACCTTGCTCTAGTTAGATACCTCTGCATTTAGGAAAAGAGCTGGACTTCCTGGTCAAACGCTGACATGTATTTTATGCTGATTAAAAAAAATGTGGTGATAATTAGGCAACTTCTAAACCACTTGTGTCTTAACACAGAAACAACAAACGTAGAAATGGTCTGATGGTGCAGTAGTGGAAAATACTAGAAGAAATACTAGCAGTGAAAAATACTAGGGAAGCAGGGGAATCATTTACATGGTGCTTATTTTATTGCAAATTTAATCAGATGAACTTTTAGAGTCTAAGTTGCTGACATTTTCACTTGATGGAGATTTGAGGCCTTTTAAAATCGGTAGGAGCCTATAGCTACAGGGGCTGCCTGGAACGCCTGCTGATGCCAGGGTCGTGTTACAAGGGTGTGCTACAGGAGAAAGATGTTTATGTTTAGTTCAAGGGTGAATAAAAAGATCAGAAGTAACATTAACCAAATGAGGTTGGGAAAAATTCAGCAAGTCATTAGAGGACAGACAGAGGATAAAAAGAAGGGAGGGAAAGAAACAGAAAATCATTCTTTCCGTTTCAGCTCACAAATATTGCGTTCTCAAAGACATTCCCTTCTCCCTTTCCAGCTGCAGGTTGACCACTCTGGCTCTACTGATATAAACAGACTTTTATCATTTGGTCAAATGGTAAAATATAAATGTTTATTTACGTGAAAGCTACAAAAAGAAAAAGACGCTCTGAGGTGGTTGACATAATATTCTGAAATGGCCAAAAAATAACGTAAACAAAATATGTAAGATGTTACTTTACCACTAAGAAAAATAATTTCCTCCATACACTTTCCTTTTAAATTTAAGAGGAGAAAATGCACAGGCTTGTGAATTTAAGTGTATGTCTGGAGGTGTAAGATACTTATGTCCTGTTCAGTAATTGTTCTTTTTAACATAGAGGTAGTATATGCATGAGGAAGAGTGTGACCATATTTAATGTACAGAACTGCAACTCAGAATATCTGTATTAAGTTTTCGCATCTCTCTCATTCCTGTGTGACACTGGGCAATAGTCTCTGGACCTCATTCTTCTGTGTAAAAACCAAAATCCTTCAATGCCAGATGGGTTTTCCCTCTACTTTTCATCTGCGAAGACCCTCACGCAGTCTCCTGTGGGGTCTGTGTGTGTTACCAGTGCCAGGTGCTCTGAGTTCCGTGGTTAAGCCCTAGGGGATGGGGATGGGGAGGATTATCCTGCCAGTACAGTAACCCAGTTTCCAATCAACTAGTCGTGGCTCTGGGTTGGGAGCTGTTCGAGTCAGCTTTTGGTTAGAGCATCAGTGGTATTTATTGGGGTAAATGAGGAACCTCGGTCTGAAGCTTTGGGTGGCAGGTAGAAGAACTGGATATGTTGTTGCTTATGGCAGAGGCTTGACCTGTAGGCAGGGTATCTAGAGCAGAAATGCCATGCCTTCTTGTTGCTCCTGTTGTGTTGTATCTCCAGTGGAGTTCAGAGCTGGCTGGTGGCAGGTGGCGGGGGATCACCATCCGCTGGAGGGGACGACTGCGCTTGCCAGGTCAGGGAGCCTGAGCGGGGGAGTGTGTAGGTGGCTTGGGTAACACGTGCTCCAGTCCCACAGAGTTTTTCCAGATGCAGTCATTAAATGGGCTGCGTTATGCCAGGGACAGTCCTGGGACGCCCGAGAGTGGACTGCTTGGAGGTGTTTGTCAGTTGCCAGGTTTCTCGATACGCTGCTCTCACCGTTTGGCAGCAGTTATCAAACACCCACACACCACGCCCCACACACACACCCCCACTATCAAGGACCCTTTCAGCATCTTATGAAACTTGTCATGCGGCCACGAACATCTACTTTCTCTTCCTAAAACCTCAAGCTGCCTTTTCCTCTTGGGGACAAGCTGAGGAGAGTGAGCAGTGACAGTGACTGACTGTGGCTTCTGCTTCCCGCCTCCTCCTGCAGCCCAAGGATGCTCCTCTGTTGTGTGAAACAGTTTTCCAGTGCAGAGTGTTGGTACCTCTTCTGAACCTCCAGGAATTTCCAGTTTCCACAGCATTATGCCATTCTGATCTTTACATGAGACCTCTCTATCTCCCCAAAAGTCTTTACTGTCTTGCAAAGAGCTTTGGGAACTGATTAAGTAAGCTGATAATAGAATAAATAATAAATGCTAGCCCGGTTCTCAGCTGCCAGCCTCCTTGACAGTCATTGTTGGACTGCAGTCAACTTATAAACCCTAGAGCAATAGATTATTCACCATAAACTGTAATGCCTTCTGTACCTTGGCACTTTGTAAGGACTCTTACACAGCCCGTCTCAATCACTTTCAGTGTCCTGATCAAAGAAGGTTTCTAACTTATTGGAGCTAACTACCAATATTTTTTCCTTTAGTGCTGTAGCAGTGTCAGCTCTTGAGTGTTGATACAATGTTGGTCTGTTTGCCAATGTGCTCATATATCATGCAGCTTCACCAGTGAAATAAGGTGAATTTAGTCTTAACAGGACAGTTGAATTTTATGTACGGCCTAATCCAGAACCCACCAATGTTTTAAAAGAGAGAGGGTTGGGGGAGGAGACGTTTTGTGGACTTCTATGTCCTGTGAATTCAGCTGTCTAAAAGGTCAGGCTTGTTAGTGATACTGCTGGTAATTCTCTTGCAGTTCCCAGACCTCTGTGCCCTATGCTGACAGCTCAAAACACCCCCCAAAAACTGAGACATTTCTGGCAGTGGAGCAACACCCAGCAGAAAGCGGGCTGGCAGAAGACGGCCACCACCTCCGGGAGGCCCACACAAGGCTTGGGGTTTAGACCAGTCTCTATCAATCTTGGTTCCCATAGATATCGCCCTCAGCAGGAGCTTGCATCCTTTTGTGACACGGTGACATGGGTATGTAAGGGGTGCTGGCTGTCTCTTCAGCCATGTTATGGATACCTTTATACTTCAGATAGCCTCCTACCCATAGTTTCTGTACTTATAGAAAGGACTACATGCTAGGTATCCCCGAAAAGAGGGAAGTGCGTTTGGTCCCGCTACTGGATGAGGGTGCCAGGGCTGGGAAAGGGCTGCACACTGAAAAGCTTCCGTAAAGAGATATCAGGCCCACTCTTGGGAGAAGAGTGTGGTTAGGCCACAGAGCACTAGGCTGGGCCTTGCTAACTGTTTTGTTCTCTCCATGATCACAATAAAATAAGGTTATGCTGTACCTATTGCTGTTTGTATCGAGTGTCCAGAGGCTCCAACAGACAACAGGGCTCTGCTGCGCTCAGGCCTGTCTTAAAACGTAGTAATATAGGTTTGGAGTTTTTTGAGGAAATTTATGCCCTTTTTAAATAAGATCAGACAACTGGTGAGATGAGAAACAGAGCTGAGGAGGATACATTCCCTGTCAGGCAATGTCTCAATGGCAGTAATGTGGATAGCGATGAACTCTCTTGATCCCAGACCTAGTTTTATACACACTACACCACGCCTCCTTCATGGTGAATGGGATAAACAGGTAAAACACCGCTTTTCAGTGATGTTTCTTCTTCACTGGTATATTCACGCTGTCAAAATGACTTTGAGGTTAAAAAGAGATGGAAGCTAGAAGTGACTGGACCTTTGCACATCAAATCAGGAGGGCTTTGCCTCTGTTGTTAAGCAAGCAAGCTCTGGTTGTACACTGAGCTTCAGCAAGCACATGCGTTCATACTCAAGGCCAAAATCCCAGTGTCAGCAGTCCCTCCTGCTGCACCCACACTGGGCCTTCTCTTTGCTGCCTCATGTGAAATCCTCTCTCACCCTCGGGCACTTTGAAGAGCAAGGGACGGTGGTGCACCCAAAGCTCAGGTATATAAGAGGCATGATCAGGCTATAGCACTGAGCTACATTAGGCTGCTGGAGCCCTCTGACCAAGAATTAAGAGCATTTATTTTGAATATTTTGTTGCCTTGCTTGTTTTTCCCCCTAAGCTATTGGGGACCCTCCTCGGCCCCTTTAAGACCCCCCTCACCATGGAGCTCCTGGTCCCTTTGGCCAGACGTGGCAGGAATGGATGGGCTGTGCACGGTGGGATCAATTGTAAAAAGTGGAATTAGTCATTCTAAATCATGCAGCTGTGGTCGAAGGGAGCTCTTCTAAAAATCATTAAACAATCATGTATTCCTATTGATTTATTCAAAATACCTTGAGGGAAAGCAGATTAAACACAAGGTAAAAGTAAACTAATGCAGATTAAATGGATGAAGGATGGGCCGATAGTTCCCTAGGTAGTTTTTGTACTAATGAGAGGAAAATTATATGTACACTATTACCAGGATAAAAGGGTCTATTAGAGGTCTTTTGCTTGACATATTTATGTATTTCAAACACTAAGTAGCACAGTGAATTAGGTTTACTCTGGACATTTGTTATTTTTATTGCATCTCCAAGTGATAAACAGGGCTTTCTGTTGAGGGCAGCATGCTGCTTTGCTCAGAAGGCACAACCCTATCTGCATAGCAAAATGCTGAGATGACGATTCCATTTTGGATGCCATTTATTAGCAATCCAAGTGCAGTTTTACACCCACTTCTGAGAATCGCAGCCAGTGTTCAAAATAAGGGGTACAGGTATATGTCAGTATTCGTAGCCACCATCACCCCATCTTCTTTCCACTTCATCTTCCCGTGCTACTCATCTCGAGTGGCGTTCATCCAAAAGCCATGTGACGACTGGGGTGATATGCTCACTGTGCCATTTCCCCCCCGTCTGTCATGCACTTGCAGCAGTGCCCTGAACACAGCGCACTGCAGGGAAGATGACATTGTTAAAATACAATGGAGTTGTCATCTCAGTTGTGCTTGCTCTAACTGCTGCTCGTGTTCAAGACAGGCGGGTTCAGACCTTGGAGATGGCCGTATCAAACACAATTGGAAACAGGGCAATCATATTTGATGCAATCAAATTCCAGCTTTAATTTAGGCAAGCATCCTCACTTTTGGTTTATAAAAGTGTCTGAATGTGGTAGAATCAACCACACGGGTAATTGGCAAGGATATTAAATGCCAGGAGTCACTTTATAATTTTGCAGGAACTCTGAGTCGGGAGCCGTAAAGCTGCTTCCTCCCGCAGGTGAGGATGGGGCTGCTGACTACAGCCTCATTGAGTTGCACAGGTTGCTCGTGGGTTTTCTGCAAAGAAAAGTAAGTACCACTGCAACAGTTTTACAAAGAGGTATCTCAGAGGAAATTAATGTTCTATAGGAAACAGTATTGCAGTGTTAAAAGAAGCATCTGCAAAGCCAAATTAACATTATTAGAAAAAAATGAAAATACACAACCTTTATTAAAGTGTATAGTAGATCAAGTATTTGCCTGTATGTATGCAGAATGGTATATGAAGCAATCATAATTTTTAAGTGGATTAGTTCTATACCTCATCCACTCATAATTATTGCTTTTGTCGAATAATGTATCTAAACTAACCTACAAAACAAAACCTTGTGACAGCTGGACAAAAAGTTCAAAACCCACACTGACGAATAATTTCATTATATGTCACACTTGATTAAAATATAGCTAATAAGCTGCAGATATTAATTACAGAACTTAAGGTTTAATGTGTAATTTGTAACATGTGCATAAACCATGAATTATGGGCGCTGTTGTGGCCTTGTCTGTCAGTATAGAAATATTTGTCCAACAATTACTGAAGGAAGAGTACAATACAAGAAGGCCTGAAGATAGGACACACAAAGGTCACCTCACTCAAGGAGTGGAAACATTTTAGACAGCAAAGATTTCATTAATTACTCACCAGCACTGTTCTGATAATGTGGTGGTACAGTCGGTGGCATTAGCGTGCTTGGGAAGGGTCTCTGCCTTGGCCGAGCTGGCTGGCCTGGGTATGGTGTGCAGGAAAATCCTGGGCTGTGAAAGTCGGTGGGGATCCCATAAGTATTCCTCTGCCCTTTGGCAAGTGTTGGACAGCTGGTCTTGTGAGAAAAGAGTTTGTGAATTTCAGTGAGAGACCTTGTGGAAAGCTTTCACAGTTTGAGCTACATTTGTGCATGTTGTTTCTAGGGTTTGTTTTTGTGTTGAAAAGTGATTGTATTTTGTAAGCTAGTCTTCAAATATCTTTGGCTTTGAACAAAAAGTGTCTGCTTCATAGTAAATATTGTTTTCCTAAATCAAATAAGATATCAGAGTCAAGCAGTGCTAAGGATATATAGTAAGTTGGTGAGTTCCTAGGAGTGAAGGGCAATGGAGAAACAAGATGACGCTGATGTTCAACCCAGCAGCAAGAGAGGAGTCATCTCTGCATAGCCATACTGGAAATTGCCGTTTCTGTCGACGGGTACCTGTGCACACACGGCAGCGCAGTGTGAGCAGGGTACAGCAGCTCTTGCTGGTCTCCTTGCTGCCATGGCTTGCATTCTTCCCACACCTGAACGAGTATGTCCGCAGGTATTTTGAGCATCACTGCCATGTCCCCATTCCAGCGCACGTGGGTGCCGGGAGGTCTAGCCTGTGCTCAGCCACGTCAGCCAAGGTACTAGTGCTTCAGTGATCAAGTGATGTGGGGGCGAAACCCAGGCGTGTGAGCAGAGGAGGGCTCCTTGCCGGTCCTAGCTGGTTGCACCAGCTGGGTTTGGCTCTGCAGCTAAGCCGTGGCTTCCTTGTGCCTTTGTGGACAAGAGGATCTCCGCATGAATCTGAATTTCTTTTTGGCTGCCCAGAGGAACAGGAGAAGAAAAAAGGTTTCGTGTTCTCCTCCCTGGACCTTGTCAGAGCTCTCTGAGCTGGGTCTGGGGAAAAAGTGGTGGCCATTTGCCTGTTGGTCCCTTGAGGCAAGCGGGGAGGAGGTGCTGGGGGCATTATTGGGTGCTGGCAGGGCAGATCCCAGCTTTGACTTATGACTGCTTCACAGTCATAAGATCTTGGGCATAAACCACTCCCCAGAGGCGTAATGCAACATCTTCTGGTCGCAGAGCAGAAGGGAGGCAAGGAGAGCACATGATTTGGAGTTCTCATGTGCCAGTGATCCTGGATTAAACTTGAGTGATTCAAATGCTGCTACCCATAGGGGAAGGGAGAGGTTGCCACCACATGGCAGGGGTCCGACCCGCTGGAGAAGTGGCTTCTGAGCTGCTGCAGCTTATGGGCCATTGTGTTATGCCAAGCCCATGCTGACCACTTGAAGCTGAAACTGGACACTCAGGAGCTGTTTCATGAGTATTCAATCATTTTTGTTGTGCAGGGTGATGTTTTGTCAGACAGACAGTCTGACACCCACTTTAGTCAACTGATTTTAATCTGTGCATGTCATTTATTTATTCCTTGCTCACTTGCCGGGGCAGCATAGCCAAGTCCTGCCCCTTAGTCAGGACAGACTGACGGGTGAATCTAGGTCTCTTGTTTATTATTTTTTCACCCTGAAAATACTTTTCTTCAAAATCATGTTGTCCATAAGGAGATCTGTACCTTGTTAACAACATGGAGGTTTCATTTCTGTCAGTTTCCAAGTATAAGGCTTATCTAGCAGCAGCACCTAGAAGCACATATTGAAAAACAGTTTTTGTTTATGCATGCAAGCGTTTGGTGTTTCTGGGCATTTAATGGACTGCAAAGCACAACGAGCCTCTCTTTCTTTGTACCTGGGAGTGCCCACGGCAGAACTCGGTGTGGGAGGGGGAGAGGTGGCGGCAGTGAGATGTAATGCCAAAATACCTCACCGTTTAAAACGAGCTTTCAGATAGCTACGGGTATTGCCAGATGACAGAAACAGAAGGGTAGCAGCAGTACTGTGCAACTGCAAGCAGTGAGCTGGCCAATAGGCTCTAGGTCCACCCCTTTTTGAAGGAAAAAAACCCA
The DNA here is from genome assembly GCA_013401315.1 of Balaeniceps rex. Lineage (NCBI taxonomy): Eukaryota > Metazoa > Chordata > Aves > Pelecaniformes > Balaenicipitidae > Balaeniceps > Balaeniceps rex. The sequence continues at coordinate 180,084 of VYZW01032297.1, forward strand.
GTTGAGTGCCTGTGTGTAGGTCCAGGTTTTCAGCCGGGTGCAGCCCTCCCCGTCGGCCCACAGAGAATCAGCCCCATTCACCACTGTTCCTTTTCAGAGCTCTACTGTTCACCTTCCCCTGGAAGATCTCGGAGTTGAAGAATGAACTCTTTCAAATTTCTTTTCTTAGAGTTGATCCAACATTACCTTGAAAAAAAAAAATTAGCTTTCTAGGCCCCTGTGTTCAGAACAGCAGAATTTAGTTCGAAACATTTTCAGGTTTTGCTAGCTGTCACTTTCCATCAAGTCCTGTCAGTAGGATCTTGACTTCTTAAACTCAATAGATATCACTTGATGTATTCATTTTTTTAATTAAGAGCTATGCACAGGGAAATTGAGACAGTGGACTGCAGGAACTTGCTCAGCTACAAGAAGATATAATTCCCTGAAGAAGGCAGGACAAGCAATGATGAGAATGGGCATCGCAGTCATCCGTAGTAGAGCTCCTGAGCCTTGTTCAAGCTGTGCTCAGCCCAGCAAGGAGGAAAAAGAGTGACCTTTCAGAGGCATCAACAGCAAGTAAAGTATAGTGGCAGGCAAAAAGAGAAAGGAGGAGTTCAGTGAACAACCTCCTCAACCACGTGAAAAACCCGGCTTTCCCAATAGCGAGGGAGGGGGTTCCTTGCATTGTAACTCACTGCCAGGCAAAAAGCAGTTACACCTGGCATGGGAGAGTCTGCTTGTGAGCCAAAGTAAACAGCAGAATATTTCAAATGATTGACTTAATTACCTCTTCAAAAATATTAATATAGTCCGATTTTTTTTTAAATAATTTATTAGTGTGTCAATAACTGGAGATTTGTTTCCCTTGGCTGTTTCAGGGACCTGTCTTGACTGCCAGTACCAGTTCAGCCTGGGTTTCTGTTCTGCAGGAAGATAAAGCTGTAGAAATTGTCAGACTTGATCAGAGCAGGCAGTCCATCTGATCAACTATCCTGTCACCAGTTTACTTGAAAAAAAAAAAGGAACAGTTGTGTTTTCTTTTTTTTTTTCCTTGCTGCTCTTTAACATCTTCAAATCCTCTCTTGCCTTGCTGTTCAGGCTGCCTCTAGCCAGAGCAGAGGGAGAGAAGTGTCTCCAGAAACCCAGTTCATCCCACCTTTGTTAGATATCTGTTCTTGGATGGGAATTCAGTCCCAAAATCTGGCTTCAAAAGCATAACTTCAAATGATGATAGTTGCATTAGAGGAATCTAGGAGTAAATGTCAATGAGAGCTTGCCAAGTAACACCAAGGAGGGAAAGGAGGGAAAAAAGCTTCTACAGTCAGAGCTCTATATCATGTACAGTGGTCTGTCTTGGATAATTCCTGTGTAGGTAGTGTATAGATATGACAAAATATAACCTGTCACCACGTCTGACCCATAAACTATGTTTCCATTCACGCATCCATTTGGGGGAAAAAGACCTGCATTTTTTCCCTCTCCCTGTGTATATGGGGCACCATTTCTGTTCTTTGTTGGTATTGTGGTGATGCAGCCTGTAAACAAAGACATCTATCAGCCTGTGAAGAGATGGAAATCCCATCTGTAAGTCTTGCAAGGCAGTTCCCAACAGGTATGTGCTGGAAGTAGAGAGGAGCTTGAGGAATCACAAGCAGTACAAACGTTTCCCTACTTAACCTCACAACTGAGGAAGACATAGAAGAGCAGGATGGCTTTTTCAATGAGTTGATGGTAATCCACTGGGTTTATGTGATGTGCACACTTTCACAATGCACCACGAGAAGCACCAACAAAAAACTGAACCCAGCAAACACCTGCTCCCTGGAGAGCAACTGTTGATAATCCTGTGCTCGCTACATGTGCCCAGAGCATCTTCTTGAGCGTCAGGAAGCCTTGGAGCCCTGCACTTTTTTAGGCATAAGATAGTGTCTATTGCATTGTAACAAGCTACGATGCCGTGCTGCATCATACTGAAGTTCTCAGCTCTTGGCTCTTGGTAGGAAAATAATAGGCAGAGTTAGTTGGAGATTGACTGTCCAAATGCCCCTTTGGACCATTCTTTGTCTGCTTGCAAGGCCTGCTGTGCATCAAGATCTTAACAACTGCTGGGTATCCACATAAGAAACAAAATAAACATTTCATATGATCAGTATCAGATGTGTTTTTATGTCAGGCACTTCCAAGCGCTGCTGTTGGCTTCTCTGGCTTACCGTACAGTCACTGGAAGAAACGTTGCTACATGGTGAATTATTAGGGTACCTGGAAAGTGAGACTTGATTTGTGAGGGCTTATGTTATTCAACATTAGGCAAGCAATAATTCTGTATGCCCATAAGCTGTCAGCCCTGGTCCTTCCCTGGAAAAGTGTCAAGCAAAGCTCAGATTCATGTTTTGATGACATGAAATGTTTTGTGCCTTTTTGCCTGAGGCACGACGTTTGTCACTGCCTAGACAGCAGTGACAAAAAACATGAGGCATGGGATTTTCATAAAGAGTGGTGGTATTTGTCAGTCCCTTGGATCCAGGATATTTTTAATGGGTTTAACCCTGCCCAGTTGATGTGCTAGAGCAGGTTAGTTTGATGCTCTAGTTTTTTAAAAAAACTATTGAGCATAGATGAAAAATTTCAAATATTTTCTTGAAAAATATGATAGGTTTATCTTACTTGGTTTTTCAAGTCTGACAGCTTGACATTAGGCAGAGACACGTAGGTCATTATTTTCCCTATTGGATAAAACTGGAATTATTGCCTCTTTAAATTTTGTTATGGCCAAGCCATGACTTTTTGCTTTTTATGAGAAACAAGCAGACTTGTGTAAAATAACCATTGTCAATGGACTATATCATCTGGCAACACTGAACGTACTCAATGGATTAAAACTGAAAGGCTGTCACGATCTGTGTGACTGTGACAATGTCTCCCTTCTCTTGGCTCCTCTCGATATGCGAGAAATCCCAGTACTACTGCTGAATCACTCTTCCAGCTGGGAAACTGTCCCACAACATCAATGCCTAAGAGCTCTGTTTGGAGGGGACTTCAACACTCCAGCTTCCCTGGGGACAAAAAGAGATGAAACATAATGCAAGATCTATTTAACCACAGAATTTGTAAAATAAGACTCATTGACACAAATCATGACCCAGAACCCTTGAATGTGCAAGGATGTTCTCAACTGATTTTGATGAGTTTTGGATAAGGCCATCATGAGCTGTATGATTTTAACTGTGCTGCCAGTTATCATATATATTTGTGTTTACATAAGCTTTTTCTCTTCCGCACAGTCTATCTTTCCATCCTGCTCTCAGTAGTTTCTGTTTCAGGATCAACGGAGGTTCCCGTTCACTTTATAGTTTAAGAATGATGCCACGTGTGTATAGTTAAGGGTCTCACTTGAGTTGTAAGCCACAAAACCAAATCTGACCTGCGTGAAAAACAAAACTCATATTCAGACACAAACGCCTTCAACAATGACAAAGGAAATACTGAAAAATCACTGGTGAAGTAAGTTGCTTCTTGGAGGAAGTGCTCTTACTTGAGAATTTGTCCTGGCACGAAAATCCTTTTCCAAATTCATCTCATGCCTCATGTCTGAAGCAGGGACGAGCATGGAAGAGGTCTTCCTATTTGACAGAGACAAAATTCTTTATGCTCACCTTCAGTTCTCATAATATCTTTAATTTTCTGCCTTTCACATTAATTCAGCTTTCAAAATTTGTCATGCAGATGCAATACAAACCACTGCAGCAAAGATTGAGCTGAGCTCCAGCCAGAACCAAGTTACGTTCCTGGTACCGAGTAGCAAAACTGTAGAGAAAAACCCTGCAAAGCCACTCAGCTGTTACTGCCCTTTCACCAGGAGCATCTGTGCCGGCTGAGTTGCTAGAAACAGACTTGAGCCCCAGCCCATATCTGGGGGACAGGACTCACAGGGAGGTGAGGACGGGTCATGCTAGAATGTCTGTCTGTGGAGCTGGACTTCTGTTGGGCTCTAGCTGAGCTTCCTGCGGAGCTGCAGCCCCTTCCAGGAGGTAGCAACAAACGGTTGCAAGGGCAGCCAGAAGCTGCAGCTGTTTGTTCTGTGGACAGGCAGAGCAAGGGAAAGGGCAGAGCGATATTCTGCAAGGTTGGATGTTTCCTGGATGGAAGCAGATGGTACCAGTTTATTTTACCACATAGATACAGAAAGCTACAGCAAGTTTCTCCTGTGAAAAAGGCTATTACATTGGTTTGTTTCCCTTTTGCAGTGGGACTTCTGGAAGTAATAAAAGTTCCTGTTCCTCTTATTAAAACTACTGGTAGCTGATAAGACAAGGGACCTAGGGGGGTCTGTGTGACTACAAGGTCTACAGCCTCAGTGTGTAGTCTGAATGTCACACAGGCCCTGGCCCACCTCTCATTGATGCGGGCATGGAAACTTCATGTACTGGCCCTGATTTAGCAGACAACCTGGCTGGTCTGCATATTCATAGAATCATAGAATATCTCAAGTTGGAAAGGACACATAAGGATCATTAAGTCCAGCTCCCTGCTCCTCACACAACTACCTAAAACTAAGCCATATGACTAAGAGCATCATCCAGATGCTCCATGAACTTTGACAGGCTTGGTGCTGTGACCACTTCCCTGGGGACCCTGGTCCAGTGGCTGACCACCCTCTCAGTGAAGAACCTTTTCCTAATGTCCAATCTGAACTTCCCCTGACACAGCTTCATTCCATTTCCTTATGCCCTATCACTGGTCACCAGAGAGAGGAGATCAGCACCTCGCCCTCCACTGCCCCCCTTGAGGAAGTTGTAGACTGCGATGAAGTCACTCCTCAGCCTTCTCTTCTCCAAGCTGAACAAGCCAAGTGACCTCAGCTGCTCCTCATAAGTCTTGCCCTTGAGACCTTTGACTATCTTGGTCACCCTCCTCTGGACACACTCTAATAGTTTGATGTCCTTCTTATACTGAGGCACCCAAAACTGCATGCAGTACCCGAGGTGGGGCCACCAGTGCAGTGTAGAGTGGGACGATCACCTCCCTTGACTGGCCAGCTGTGCTGTGCTTGATGTACCTCAGGACACAGTTGGCCCTTTTGGCTGCCAGGGCACACTGTTGATCCGTATTCAACTTGCCATCAACCCAAACCCCCAGGTCTCTTTCCATAGGACTGCCCTCCAAACTCTCATCCCCCAATTTATATGTATAAGCAGGATTACTCTGTTCCAGGTGGAGAATCTGTATATTGCTCAGTAAAATACTGGTTGTCGCAGTAGTTGCTTCTGAAGGTCCAAATGATGGCTTTTCCTGATGCTTTGAAGGGCAATAGTCATATAGAGATGTTCAGAGAATCTCAGTGCTTTTCCTGGTTTCTCTCTTCTTACAGTGGAAAAGAATACAAATTTGGCCTATACTAAGAACAGGATTATTTATTCCTCTTGCTACTAATTAATACAGATTTCCTGGTTGATGCAGCGGGGCTGGTGGAGATAAAGCTCTGCTCATTACCCCTTTTCTTTGCCCATCTGCAAGCTGTTCCCCTGAGCACAGAGACAAGGGGTATTTGTAGGTCATTTGAAGAGAGGTGCACCTCACATCTCTCTATTCTCCTCTGTGCTGCTTTGCTGGCCAACTCCTCTCCTTAGAAGTCAAGGTAAGTAATTGCTATAAGCTGTCACAGGCTGTTCTCCCCACCTACATCATATTCAAACAGGGGAACAACTTTCATCATCTTTCCAGCACAGGAAAAATAATATGGATGTTTCCAAGTGATTAAAAATCAGAAGAGGGAATGCTGAGGACTGTAGCCAGTTCCAGAAAATTCAGCTCTGTTTAAGCCAGGCTATATATTTTTATGTTCATTAAGTTTTAACACCTCCCAGTCTCACCTCAGCAGATTTCGTTTTCTTGGAATAAATTGTTACCGTTTGTATAACTTTAACACAATTATTTTGGAGGCTCTTTGAGGGGGGGGGTTTCTTCAGAGCTCAAACAAGAGTGTTTGAGTGAAATTTTGGCACCAAGCATGGATTTTTTTTTTTAATTGAATTTGTCTGTCAAGACCTCTGGTTTCCTGTACAAAAACAAAATGATGAGACAGACTAGCTTTCCAAATCTGCAGTATCCTCACCAGCTGACACTCCTGAGAAGGAACATCTGATCATTGCGTATTCATGTGCAGGAAAATAGTCTGAAGAAGAAAACTGGACAAAGCTCAGGTTCACCAAAAACTGTTGTCTTGTTATTGTTTCTCTCTCTGCCTCTTGCCCTTACCAACCCTTCTTTGTTAGTTGGTCTGAACGTTAGCTTGAATGCTTCATCTGAATGCTCTTCTAGTGGTAGCACATGGAAAGTGCTTGGCTTTGGAAAAGCCCACATGCTACATCAGTTAGAGCTTTTCCAAGTAAAATCCACTATCATTTGGCCATAAAGATGAAGTGGGAGACAGGATGGAGTACAGGGATTATTTTTTGCTCTGAGAGAAAGAGAAGCCATGTTCTTTGCTACCTGTGAATTTAGTTCCTTGAGTCACTGAAAAAAAGTGGCTCTTTGAATCCGTACAGTGGTTCATCAGCACATATGGCTCTGTGGGATGTTACAGGAAATGAAATGGCACTTTCCATTTCCTACTGGAAAGGGACCAACAGGATTTCTCCTGGTTGATCACCCTGGAGGGGTCAAAGATAGGAAGAAAGCACCAAAACTCACTCCAGATTGATACCTACTTGTCGTCCACACAAAAAAAAACCCAGAGGAGAGATAAGATGGTATGAATAAACTGTCATGTCTGTTATGCCTGTGGATAAATGGTGACAAACTGAAAACACAGTGAAAATGAGTTGGATCCCATTGAAAATGCAGCAGTACCCCTGGTGCTGAGCAAGTACCTCTAGAATGAAAGTGTGTCCTGAAATAGCTTGTTGAGCAGCGTTGCCTGAAGCCGGTGCGATAGGCAATGCTTTAGATACTCCATGCTGTTGGGGGCTTTGTGGCTTTGTTCTTTCCTACCTACTCTGATTACCCACTCGTGCTTTTCCTTGTTCTGGTAATCATGTGTCCAGCCACTACTTGCCTACTGCACTGAGAAACACTTTCAGACTCCTCTCTTCCAGCCATCATACAAGCCCTTTCCCTGTGTTCTCTCCCAGGCTCAGCTCCCTGTGGGGTCTGGGGCAAACTCCTTGCAGACCAAGGCAATACAGTATTCCCGTCACAAGGAAACCTCAAAGCTACACACTTGGCTCTCCTCCTCGCCTTTCATTTCTCCCTCTGTTTCATATGTGTATAAAAAGCTAGTCTTTTAGCTCTTCGTGACAAGGATTAGGTATAACAATACCTCCTAAGTGTTTAACAGTACGCTAGAAGAATGGGGCACAGTGCTGGGGTCCTTCAACTATGCAAAGAGGATGCTGATTAATAGTAGTGGTCTAATTGACTTAATTTGGATTTGTGTTTCCTTGCACTGGTATATTAAAAATCATTTAAGGGCACTGTGGTGGTTTTATTAATAGTATTATTTTTATTATATGGCATTAGACTATTCCCTAGGATTATTAGGTATCCAGCCAAAATCTAGCTGTGCTCTCAATGGAATCAAGAGTTCCCCAGCACTTATAATGAAGCCAGTTTTCAGTGTGGTGCTCCCAGTAGCAACATTAGCCATTTAAAATTTAAGAAGTCAGTGGCAGGTTGAAGTTGGACTTCTCTTCATGAACTGGTGGCCCTAACCCTTTGCGGGGCGGGGTGTGACCATTTAATAGCCTCAGCCACATGCAGCGAGTAACTCACTCTGCCTTACTGGCTGAAATGGCAGCAACTCCGACCTGAGGAGTAGCAAAAGTAGCATGAAGTAGCAGAGCGCGCTTTCGGATGTCGTCTGAAGGCTTCTCTGAGCGGCGGCTCTATTGTCCTTGTCTGTGTGTCTAGCTGGAACTGTATCGCTACCAGGTGGATGCGACATGAGGCGAAACGAGTCTCAGTGTGCGCTCTGACTGCATGTATATAAGAAAAGCAGACGAGTCGCGTGACAAAAGGCTGAGTTACTAATACAGTCATAATTTCCTAATGGAAAACATATTCTTAAAACTATTTTCATAGAGAAAAATTGAAAATACTGTGCGACTTTCCACAGTAGTTAGAAATGTGAATACTTATTGGAGTAAAAGGAGCTTGAAAAGCTACAAAATTCCTGCTCATGCATTCAGTACAGTTACGGTCCTAGCACACACACTCGCACACACATCTGCAAGCAGAAAAGATGCGACACGTCAGAGAAGCTCTTGCTGTTTGCCAGAGGTCTTAAGGGGATCTTCTATTTCATTCAGTAGTAATGCCCTTTTTGTTGACAAAAGTAAATTGATGACAGGCAAGAGGGAAGCATTTGGTGGAAAAATTCTGTTGACCCTTCTCAGATTGAATTTGACCACAGAACAGGATACCAGCAGTTGCAGAAATGATAGATTATTGTAATGACCGGCAGAATGGCCTTTTGGCATGTTTAAATGGCAATAAATTTCACTAGGAAGAGGGCAATTTAACTACTTTAGGGCAGTGAGGATACTCTTTGTTTGAGGTGTAAATAAATTGCGGTTCATTAACAGTGCACATATTACGTTCATGGTGCAACTCTAAAGCAGGGGATGTTAATATTTAATTTAATATAAGCAGCTATGCTTTGCCTGTTTGAGATTTGGGGTTGTTTTTTTTTTTTTTTACTCCAGACTTTGGTAACTTTGGGCAACAATTTTTCAGGGGCCCTTTAACCTCCTAAGGCCCATGCGTGCACAGCTCCAGTAATCCCAAATAAACCAGGGTGGTGCACAACAGAGGATAACTGCTTGGGTTGACTTTTCCAGCCAGTATAAATAACTCTGTCAGTTGGTACCACTTTACACCAGCAAAGCCTCCAGCTTTTGGTGTGTGGTGTTAAGTGCTAATTGAGTAGTCATGAGAAATGCATGGAGCCAAAGCCTTATCGGTTACGCTGGTGCAAGACCAAAAGAAAGGCACTGAATTAAGCAGATGGCGGCAGAACCACAGCGTCGTTACTGCTGGCAGAATTTGTTTCTCGTCTTTTACTTTGACTCTGAAATTTCCTGTGTCCCTCACTCATTATTTTGGCACAGTTCCTTGCTGAACTCTGCTGTTCGGGGAAGAGAAGGGGGGCAGGGAGGAGACGTACCCAATGCAGTTTGACATTTCCTCAAAAAGATTGTATTAAAATCCACTTACATTTAGAGCACACTCTCATTTTAGAATGCTAATAAGGCATCGTTTCATCAAGGTAAAGGGAGCAAAATCTAATCAAGCCAAAGACCAGCTCGCCTTGCTGTTGACTGTGTTGCTGAAACATCATTTTAAAAGGTTGCTTTTAAGCGTAGCTAAAAATGACAGACTTAACAAAAGTTTATAAATAACCGTATCACTTGGCTACTTACCTCTGTCTGTAATAAGTGAGCCTTATTTCTTTATTAAAGATTTTGGGGCTGGCTATGAGCTCATATCCATGCTGCTGTTTACACCAGCAGGCAACCGTTCCCCCAGTGATGGGAAGGCAAGAAGATTTCTCCAACTCTTGGCCACTATCTCCAATAAAAGGAGCTTGGCCATGACTTCTCTTCTGGCTTTGAAAAAACAAACCTCAATGGAGGAGTCATTTAAAAATCTAGTTGTTGTAAAGCCAAAAGAAGGAGAAGTGGTCCCTAATAAACGTCATTCCAGAGCCAGGTTTATAAAGAAATGACTAAGGATTTGTTTATGGGGAAAAAGTCTCGAGATAGTGTGGACAATCCTTTCAACAACACATGTAAAATAAAAACTGTACTTCCAAAATCAAATAATAAAAGTAAACTACTCAGCTCCAGGCAGCTCAGGGATCACCATGGAAGAAATCGGGAGTGTGACGGCAAGTGTGTGTCGCAGGCAGACTGGCGCACTGTCATGTTGGGATGGCAACTTAGTGGGGAAATAGGGCAGGGCTATGCACAGGACTTGGAAAGCGGAGATAAGTGCTTTAACCCTGATATAGCAAAAAAGGGATGCAAGAAGGGAAGTGCCAAAAAAGATGTGTAGGACTCATACAGCTGTTTGAAGTTGGTGTGACTGGGATTCCTGTTCTGCAGAGAATATTTTTTTTAACGCAGCACCCGAGTGCCTTGTAGTGCTGCATGAAACAGTGTGACTGATGTGCTGCTGGCTGCCTTACCTGCTCCTGGCGTGGGAAAGCCTGCTAGCGAGGAGGGACAGGGGCACCGTAGCAGAATTTGCTCCTAAGCGGGGCAGTTCTCATCTGAATTCAGTCATGGCTCTGATTAATAGTCTTTGAGCAGCTACTTTAGACAAGGCATCTCCCTGAGAAAGTCTCCATCTGCACTGCAGCCTCCCAACAACCATCTACTGTTCACAAACATGTTCAGGTTGGTAGGGGGACCAGAAGATTGGCCTAGATAACAAACAGGTTCAAAGGCCCAGGCATAATGGGGTAATTAAGGTATGACCTTTGGGTGTGACACAGCAGGTTACCTAGATAAGATAAATGCGGAAGGCTAAAGCAACTGGTAAACAGGGAGCGAACATGAATTCCTTGATGGGAGTATTCCACATTTTCCTACATACAGGCACCTGCGCAGTCTTAGAGAAATCATTCAAGCTCTCCAACACTTCCACCAGTGTCCTGCAGATTGCTTGTCAAGATGCCCAGTTAATACTGAGCGACAGTTTAAGGAGAGGGTGCCTCCAGAAAGTTTCCCAAGGGTGATGCTGGTTTCTGTACATGCTAGGGGTGAGAGTTTTCTGCGGGAGGGTGTTAGATCAGTCCCTCAGGTTACAGCGGTGAAGCTGATTTTTGCCACTGTGATCCAGCATTGCGTGACCGCTGCTGTGCGCAACATTTCTGGTGGGCTTTGCTGTCATCATTGATGCTAAATTGTTTCTTATTAAAGCTTGTAATGTAGAGAGACAAGACAGGAATTTCTGTTCCCATTATACTGCTGGAAAAGGAGATTTGGAAAGTTGACTGACTTGCCCTCTCTCTCGTGTAAGACACGTACCAAACCCAGAGGGTGCATCTGCACCTCTTATGTCCCCATCCAGCTCAGGCTCTTAGCCACAGCAACGTTTTTATCTCTTGTTTTCTTTCTTCGTTTTCTCCTTGGAAGATTTCTCACCCATAAAAACCAATAAAACTGTTTTAGCAGGTTTTTTCCCAGTGATTAAAGTCTGAGGCTGAAGATTGCATTTAAGCAAACTGCGATTACAGATGGCTCACGCAAGCTCCTTCCTTTCAGTTCCAGGGAAGAAAATAACATTATTGGCAATACATTCTTCTGATTCGTTCCTTTTGTGTCCATGGCCCATTTAAGGTTTGTACTCTCTAGAAGGTCAAGATTGCTGTTTTTTATTACAATAGCATATTGTTGAAATGCTATCAATGCACGTTGAAAGAGAAAGAAGCACAGCATACTGCATTGTTCTGGTTTTGATAGCAGAGAATAACAATATCAGCTCTGAAAGCTCTTTGAGAGAACGAGGAGTAGCAAGGAAAACCCTTCAGTAGTTGAAGCCTGTCCTGATTCTATCACATCGCCCTCTTGAGCTTAGATTTTATTATTTATTATTTGTATTAATGATTATTTATATTCACTATCATTTATACTTATTGTTTATTTATGGTTATAACACACTCATCATACAATATTAACCAACCTATAACACTGTCATTGATGGCTGTTTTTTCATTATCCTTCATGAATATTTTAGTGTAGTCTGCCCAATTCTTCTATTTTAGAAAAGCATTCAAAAGTGTTATGTTGTGAAGTCCTATGACTAAGCTATACATCCAAATGCTGTTCATTACATCTTCTCAGGCTTATTCAGATTTGTATTATGACAGATGTGTACTGATAGGAAGAATCAGCTGTACATATATAATGATGGTGTTATCGAGTAGCCTATGGTATAATTGCCTCCTACTTGGGAAATTAAAATCTGAGAGTTGAAGTTCGCCTTTTTTTTTTTTAATTTTAGGAAAAGGACGGAGGCTTTGATTTTACAATCGAATTTCCTAGACAGTTCCTTATCTTAAGTTATCTGCTGTTCACTATTGCACTTCCTTCACCCTCAGGGACAGAAGGGCTTTGCTGGATCAGACTTACTGGGTCTTGACAATGCAAGAAGACAGGAAAAAACTATGCGGTGGGCAGTTTAGAGATGTGTTAACTCCTTTCTCTTAGAAGCTGGACAGTGCCTGAGGCGGGAGAGTTTGTCTCTCCCAGAACCGTTAAACCCTCGTCCAGCATCGGGTGCAGAGTAATTCCTGTCCCAGCGCACAGCAACATGGCAACATGACTGTAGTGGCTGCAGTTACTACCACACTGCAGTGCAATCCTGCTTTATCAAGCTACAAGTTATCAAAATAGCTCATTAACCAAAAGGTTGTTAGTCTAATCAGTAGTTGGAGGAGGAAAGTTGTTAAAAGGCTTTTTTCCCCTCCCTGAAACCACTCCTGTGGCTGCTGCAACATGAAGAACACCCTGAATTACCCAAACTTCTCCCAGCTAGAAATTCTTTTCCCTGCTGCTCTCACATATTGCTGTGATCCCACGAGGTGTGGGTTTTCTAGCAGGGACCATGGACAAGACAGGCTCAACTCATCTGTGGGGGATTTCCAACTCTAAACCCAGGGTATCCTTTTCTGATGCTACTTATCCTGCACGGGGAATTTTCCCTTCTTCTTCTTCTTCTTCTCCTCTGAGGATAGCTACTGAGAGCTGTAGCAGCCCTTGTAATGATTAAGCCTCTCTCTCCAGTAAAATACTGTGCTTCCATTATCATGGCGCCATAAGCTAACCACTGGGGACAGGATCCTGTGGGGAGCCGGGGCTCTGTCCTCCTGCTGTTCACATCGATGCTCGGATGGACTTTGCTGGGAGGAGGCTTTCGGCTGCTGCAGAAACGAGGGGGAGGAGCGCAGCACCATTCTTGAGGCCCTTTGAAAACATGCCATGGTCGAAGCGTGCCAGGCGGATCGGCACGATAGACCAGATGTGTGTTTTGCAAATTAATGAAATGCCTTTTGAAATGCTTTTAAGTAAATGAGAGTTAAATTCACCCTAATTGCATTAGCCTCTATGGAGAGCAGTGTCTGTTCAGGGTCACGTCGGTCTGGTTTTTGGATGCGTTTGGCACCTTGCAAACCAGGCTCCTCTGTATGGACAGGCAGGAGAACGGACGCAAGGGTGCCTGAGCAGTGCCCTGACCCTGCAAGGTGCAGAGGGACAGTGCCGGGCACCCACTGGAGTAAATGGGAGGTCATCTTTTGCCTGCCTGCAGCTCTGAGTCATGTGGGAGTCAAGCAGGGTCCAGGGCCGTCCCCATGGGATGCTCAGTGTGCTGTTGGGGGCCCCGCAGGGCTCCCCAGCAGTGGGTGGGAGCAGGAGGTGGGGGCACTGGCTGGGTGGTGCTGAGCATCCTCCGGGACCTGCCGCCCTGCAGACCTCATGGGGACAGAGAGGCAGGCAGGGAGACGGGGAGAGTGAAGGCGAAGTGCTAGACGGCTTCTCCATCACCAGGGCCGCCGCCTTCATCTTCATCATGGTCCGCTCTCTTTTTTCAGATGGCACTTTGACAGAAGATTAATTCAAGTCAGCTGCTGAAAATAATTATTGCATTATGGGAGCAGTAATCATTATTTAGAACATGATTAAATATGTCTGCGTCTATTGACTCTGCCTATGATTTATGTATTTGTTTAGTCAATAGTCTAATGTAAATGATGTAATTAATTATAGATGGTGGTGTCAGGTCATTGGTAAAAACAATCTGATGAGAACAAGGGCTCTGTTTTTTCCTGACAGATGCAGAGGGAGGGCGGGAGGGACGGGCAGAGTTGAGGGAATTCCAGGGGAACTTTTTCATGTGTGAATGGCGGCTGGGATCTCAATTTGCATGTTGTCTTTCTCTTGTTCAGCATTCGTTTAGAAATTGAAATAACTTGTTAAGCAAAGGGGAAGGGAACACATGATTGCAAAGAGGACACCTGGGAGTAGTGACGGCGAACAGCTAAAGAGCCAGCTGCTCCCTAACATGAGAGAGCGTGCCACTATCATTTACCGCTTCATAAAATTAAATGTTTTCCAAATTAAATCAGTAGGCAGCATGCAGGAAGACCTACTATCTCTAATAACAATTTTTCAATCAATATCGGGGGCTCGGCTGATCTGGAATCAGAGCGGAGGAGTCTGGGATTGGCTGGGGGGAAGCGGGGAGACAAGGAGAGGAGGAGGTGGGGGGGACGCTTGAGTACCGCAGCTTTCAATCAAAGCAAAAGTTAAAAAAAATATATATGCATGGTGGATTCTCCATCACTGTGAGTCTATTCCCCATAGATTTTTCTCTTAACTGATAATTCGGTCAGTCACATTCCTCAGAGGGAGGTCACGGGTCACCCCAGCCCCTGTCAGGCCTCAGAGAAACCATTTCCATTTTAATGCCACAGCTATAATCTATCAAAGATGTGATGTACAAGATACAATGAATTTAAGTGGTCTTCATATATCACTGAGCTTTCATGCCTTCACCTGGGTAATAGTCTGAATTACTCTCCCTACCTCACAATCTGTCACCCCCAGTAAAATAACTGCCACACGGGTGTTAATGGCAGGTTTGTCCAAATTGGGGCCGTGGTAGCCCAAGGCATTACACATCATAAACTTTAGCATTCAGTGCTTAGCCTGGCAGTGTCAGCAATTGAAAATTATTCTGTAAATACTTCCGCGGCGCTGTTCTGCTCATGTTTTTATTTATGGCAGCTAAAATAAGCGTAGCGGGACGGCACAGAGCACAGCTGCTGGTGCAATTGCACACCTCCCTGCGTGGCTTGTCGTGCCTGTACACACACACACGCTATGACAAAGCTATGGTTTCCCAACACTGCTGAGATTTTGTGGCTGCACCCACTAAGCTCTGATGGACCTAGACGTAGGTGGGCTGGTAGTTTCCGTAGCAGATAGACCACTAGTGCTTCTGCTAAAGGCAAAGTCGGGTTATTTCTTGGTGCCCAGTGGCAGAGTTGTCTGTGTCCGTATCAGCCAATGCCTGCATGTTAAATGGGACATATCCAGTTGCCCTTCCATAAGGAAATACTTTGAGTGCAACCCTGGAGCTCCCGGGTTGCCCAGTCTCCTCTGTGACTGCACACAACGTTGTGAGCCCCAAATCCGTTCTTGTGTTCTGAGGTCTCAGGGAGGTCTCCCAAGCCAGAACTGTGGCAGTGATTGTAATTTCTGGTGTAACTATGTCTGTAGGAGTATGGATTTCTTGCTTTGCTTTAAATGAGCTCCTGTGCTAAAGCGTGGTTCCAGCTTAGCAAGCTTATTTCACCACCCCGGGCTGCACGTGGACTGTTTGAACATCGGGAGACACCTACTCACTGACAATAAATGAATAAATAAATAAATTCATCCTTTTAAATCATATGAGGCCAAACCAGGCCTATAAATCAGAGCACTCATGAGGGAAGGAGTGGGAGAGGAGGTCTGAAGAAGCACAGAGTCTGAGAGAGGTCTCCTAAAGTTGTTCTGCTGCTAAGGCCGTCCCATGGTGAAGGCTTTGATGGTACTTCATCTGGGGGGAACAGTTAGAGGAAGAGGCCCACTGAGTGCCTGGGGCTGGGCAGGAGGTGGTGCAGGTCCCTGACAGCTGGGGAAATGCCTTTGCCATGTCTCTGGGCAAACACCTTGCTTGATTCACCTCTCTAGTGAAGCCTGGGCCAGACACAAGTCCCATCACATGAGAGCATCCACTTTGGAGGATGCACGTGCGAATATTTTTGTATTGCTTTGTAACTCTATTGTATAAAGCTCAGAAACTAGTGTAGGGAAGATATTTGCATGTCAGATATGTGAATTACTGCAGTGGTGCTCTCATCTAGTCTGTACTGTGAGTAAGGGCTGTTCTCCTCTAATGTGCTGCAGAGGAAGATGCAGTTGTGTCATCCTTCCTTGCCAATCTAAGCTTGGTGCCGATATTGCCTCTCCCATTCTATTCAGTTCCATGGATGTCAAGCAGTGTTAAAGGGAGAGGGTATATTATTTGGGGGAGATGCTGCTGTGGTAGAGAGATAGCAGCAAATGGCTATATATTGGTCCAACTTAGTTGAAAAGTCAGTGGGTGTGAATCACACCCTTTGCTGCTGGTGGTGAAAAGATTTATAGATTTTTTAAATTTTTTTTTTGTGCTGTGGGAAGTTGCTGTAAGTCAGTCATTTCCATCTTTTTTTATCTTTTTTACCATGTCCTCCTGGAAAACACGACCCCACAGCTCTTACCTGACAAGAGAAGGCTGCCCACAACTTGTTTTGTTTCTTGAAATACAATGTCAAATGGTGTTCTCCATCCTGGGCTTGGGTACTATGTAGAGCTGGAAGAATTATTTCCTACTTCAGTTATCTTCTTATTGTAAACTAATGTTGCTGTTTGCTGATAAACTGTTACGAATTCCCCATCCTGATGCAGTTATATCAAATCCTATTTATTTCTATGGCAGATGTAGCTGGTTTGGTATATGCACTTAGTAATAGACTCCCTTTAAGTTACAGCTGCTGTCCATAGGCTTCTCATTGTACTTGTTTACAAATAGCATGTTAAAAGTTACTGTGTGCTCTCAGTAGCTGTTGTCTTTAGTTGGAGACTTTCACCAAAGTCTTCCACACCTTCTGTCCCCCAGCAGATATGAAAAATAGCTGAAGTGATACAACACACAGTTTGTGAAGATTGTGCTCTGCGTTTTCCACAGTAAATACCTAGGTTGACAAAGACGACGTGTGCAATGATGAAGTGCGAAACTTCCAGGCAAAATTTTTCCTGTGGGAAAAACCCCTTACCTTGTAAAAACTAACACAATGACCACGGTTCTTCTGTGACCCCGGTGTTTGCTCAGTTCAGAAGGCACAAAGCTCTCCTCAACCTTTCAGGGTCAAATCGGGCAATAAAAACCCGACTACACGCTGGAGTTTCAGCCCCACTCCTTGTGCATGTTGCAGCCCTACAACCCATCTCCTACTATCCTGATGTTAATGCAGCCCAGAAAATATTTGCCAAGTTGCATTTTGTCCTAGATGTTTCCAGAATATTTTACAAGGGGGATAAAATGCCATATTGTCTCTGTTAAAATAACGTGCATAGCAATAAGTTCAACACCAAAGGAATGTCTAAATAAAAGATATTTCTTGTAATCTTTTTAATGGAAGAAAACAATTATATCCCTTAGCTTCAATACAACTTAAGTATATGTTTGATTTTTAAGCACATCCTGGAGTACTTTCCTAAATCAGGATCTTGATTTCTAGCATTGTGCTTTTTTCTAACTTGGATATTGTTTACAATAAATCGAACTCTTTTCTCTTTTGACATATTATGCTGATCTATGGCTTGGCTTTCATTTTGTCCTGTTAACTAGAAACCCACTTCATCATGAAATATGTCCCTCATACTTTCTCCTACATGGTGAGA
The DNA here is from genome assembly GCA_013401315.1 of Balaeniceps rex. Lineage (NCBI taxonomy): Eukaryota > Metazoa > Chordata > Aves > Pelecaniformes > Balaenicipitidae > Balaeniceps > Balaeniceps rex. Next base: position 197,555 of record VYZW01032297.1, read on the forward strand.
AAAACATTGATAAACATCAAGTGCCAGCCATTTCTCAAAAGCTTCGTACAGATCTCAGAGAAGGAGAAGGAAAATAAATACTAAGCAAGCACTACTTGTTAAACTATAAGCTGACTATAGGAAGGAGTAGATGGGACTGGACATTAGAGGGGACAGACTGCGGCAAGCAGTGCCCCTGCCTGTCTTGGATGCCCCTACATCCAGCATGTAGGAAGCTGTGGAAAAAATCATTTGACTTCAGTTCAGGTGGAGATGGAATAAAGCGCTGATGTCCGTCACATCTAACCATATTATGTTGTTTAAAGTGTGGGGCTTCAGATTAAATGCTACAAGCAGTGATCTTTCCCCAGCACTTCTCCTGAGAGTAAGCAATGGACTTGGTAGAGTAAATAGTCTCTTGTTGCACTAACATTGAACTTAAAATTTCCCCCAGAACTTCAGGTGAAACTTGCTTCCTTGGAGGCTTTTAGGAAATAGAGCTAAGCCAGCTTTAGTCAAGTTATAAGGCAGCATCTGGTAACGTGGGGTAACAGTCGTAATAGTAGCGCAAACCAGATCTGTCTGTTTCTGTAGCCTCCAAATCTGCTGCAGTTGGCCCCTGCCTAATCCTTATGCATCCCAAACGTTGCGTTCAGAGACACTGAAATTTGCTGCCCGTTGCGCAACAGAGAAGCTCTTTGAGCTAAAGAACAATATTGGCAGAGGAACAAATGGCTTTGAACTGACCGTGAATAAATTTAAGCAATTACATTATTTCTAACCAGCAGCGGAACGGGACTCTGGAAGAGCCTTCTAATAGGAAAAGAAGGAACTGAGCCCTGGCCAGCTTTAAGATGAAGCTTGATGGGTTTATGAAGATAATTATATGACAGAGTCCTCCATAGCCCCCTTGATAACTGCAGGCTGGGTTCATGGGCTGGCTGCCTCTTCCAGCCTGAAGCGCACCCACAGGGAAAGTTGGTTTTGATGGGGTCTGTAGGTGAGGTGTGAAATTCCTGTTGGTGCTCCCAGGGGCTCTCACAGGAGGGCTGCAGGAAAGCTTCGCAGGCACCCCCATTTCTCTCAGCCCTGCTTTCCTTTTCCCCTTTCTTGCTCGGGAGATTAATGTCTTGGGTTCCTTGGAGACATTTTGCATGTAGCCGCAGGTATCAGTGGACAAACACGCAGGCAGCCGTGGCTTGTGGGCATGGTCCTGTTAACCCAGGATCCTTGTCTCTGTCATCCTCAGAAGATGGGGAGATGCCTACCACTCTGGCCATGCACAGTGACCCTGACACTGTGGTTTCTGACAAAGGGGGCAAAAGCCTCTGGGATCCCTTCTCACGGCAACTGAAAAATCCTGCCGCAGGAGGAGGCAGGTGGGCAGGGATGCTGGAGGTCCTCGCCCAGGCTCCTGCCCCATGCAGGGACAGTCGGGGCCCGTCCGGATGGGTTTGTACTGCCGTGAGAGGCGCGGTTTGCTACTCTGGGACTCAAAATTTAAGTCAAGGTAGCATTATTCCCCTCTGTTTTTCTTCATCCCAGCCTTTTTTGTTGGGTGCGCAGGGTCACTTGTGCTTTCTGAAAGAGTGACAGCTGCACTGGAAGCACGAGTTTGTAGTTTGGGCTTGCACTTGCAATTATGAGCCTGGAGGCTGATGGGCCCCTGCTGCCATCGCTGGCAGCAATCGCGAGGGACCAGACAATGCCTTCATTTTTATCCCTAATGATAGGAAGTTTGGTAACTTGGGAGAGATCCGTGAGACTGCATCACTACAGGGGATGAATAGGTGATAGCAGTACTAAGACTTGCCCTGAGGTATCGAGCACCCCACATTCCAGGTTCCAGCATTAAATCTGTGCTGGGAAGGATGCTGTAGGTGCTACAATTCCTGCTCCTCATCACAATGCGTGTTTTACAGCATGTGCACACGACTGTGGGGCTCCAAGGGCCCATGCTTTACAAAAGCTCAATGCATGCTGCGAGCGGCAGAAGTCGCCGTTGCCTTTCTCCTAGCCTGGCTCTGCCGAGATGCATGTCAGCACCGCGGAGGAAGCCTGGGAGAGATCAGAAATGATGAGGCAGCAAAAATATAAGTATGGAAAAATTAGACCAAGCTACTGATAAGGAAACAAATTTAGTTTTCCCCAAGTCAAAGACATTTTTATTAGGAGTTTAGTACTTTGGTATGGTGCAGATATACAGCATATATGCTCTTTCCCAGAATTTCACCCTCAGTTCAGATGAGAATTTGCCCATAAAGCTCCAGTAATGTTTTTCTTTTAGTAGTGACACTTAACAAAATAATTAGGCAATTAATTGCCTAACTCCACTAGGAGCAGCAATTATTTCTTTTACTTAAAACATGTAAAAAGCTGTGTCATTTATTGATAGAGAGTCACATAATATTCCATGGCAGAACAGCCCTCTGGAGACATTACTCTATATGCTGCGAATGCATTTTGAGAATAATAAACAAAACTCAGCTAAATCTTAAATGGGCTCATTCCTGTATTTAAAAAATACTGCCATTCATTACAATTATTTATTGTTTATCAGTGCACAGACGACCGCAGCCTGGCAAGAACGACCCAGCCCGTACCCCCAGGAATTTACAGCTGCAAACTCAGTTCTCATACCAATACCTGAGCAGCTGCACTCACATGAGCTCTGATTCAGCAAAGGGAGTGAGCACGTGCCTGGCTTTCGGGAGGGCAACACGCTCCCCGAAGCCCAAGCTTAGAGCAGGCACGCATTTCAAGAAGCTTGCTCAGTCCGAGCCTTGGATACTTCTTCCCCAGATACAGACGAGAGAATATGTGGACAGCAGTCTGCCCAGCCAGTAAAGATGGTCACAGGTGCCTAACTATTTTAATACAGAGCTTTAATCACAGTATTAATGCTCATTTTCAGATCAAGAGTTTGGCAAAGGTGGAAGTGAAGGTAGTGCCAGTACCAGCAGTTTGCTTATCTTCAAGCAATGTATCTGACTGCTGGGTAGAGTCGGGTGTGAAGTCTTCATTTGTACTGCAGGTGCTATCCTGGTTTCGTTGATGCAAGCAGATGGACATAAATTCCTTGTAAACTACATATACCAATTGAAAGCCCCTGTAAGACTTTAATGTTATATTTCAATGGTATATTCTCTGCTTTTTGCTGCTTAATTTAGTCTATATGGTCTTCACCCTCACAGTAGCTGAGCATCAAACCTTTTGGGTTAAGGTGGTGCTGTTATCAATATATTCAAGATACTGTATTGACGGGCAAACTCATCCAAGATCAAATGAAAACAATCTATGATTTGGAAAAGACTTGGACTTACCACTTCCCAGAAAGGGAGAAATGCCATCGCTGTGGGTCTGCTTGTGTTCCTGAGGTGCCAGATGCATGCGTAAGAGAGATATAATATCCCAAATTCCCGGCTGGGTGCAAATCTGAAAATTGGAGCTGAGTGGAAGAGGCACTGCAGTGGAAGTGGTGCTGCTGAGCTGTGCAGCTAGCAGCTTGGAAGCAATATAATTACCAGCTGATTTTTGCTTTGCAAGAAAACCACCAGAAAGCCCAGTATTGTCATAACGTGCCGCTGCGATGTTCTTCACATGCTGCACTTTCATATTTCATTTTGAAATAAAACTCTTAGGGTTTTTTATTTTATTTTAACATGCTTTATAATATGATACTGAGCTTTTAAAATGCAAGTTTGAATGTTACTCAGTGTTCTGATCGAAATATCAGTTTGTCAGAAATGAAACATTTTGATTAGATCATCCTTAAAATAATTATTCTGGAGCTTTATTTTGCAAAGAATTTGGCAGCACTTCCTCCTACGTGAAGCAAAACCAAATATTGAAACCCCAGAGCCTTTGCAAACTGTACATCTGTCTCCGTACAACTCACAGCTATTCTTTTTTCCTTTCTCCCCAGATAAAGAGGAATTTTATTTTAAATGCGGGTTTTTTAATGCCTGAGAAAATAGGGCAGTCACAGAGCCATGGCTTTAAACAAACTTTATTTGGGCGCTTGACTGACTGGCAATTGTGGGCAATCATTTTAGCTGTCACAAGGCCCAGAGAAATGTGGGAGAGCTCTTCCATGAAATGTTTATATTTCATAAACAAAATGATGTGCTTAACAGTCAGAGTGATGGGAGGGTTCCGGCTAATGCATTTTCCAATGTGTGAGGCAGATTATTAATGCGCTCCAGTAGCTGTTAATTTCAGTTTGCCGGAATGATTTATGGGGAGGTAAAGGAGAGAGACATAATCTAATTGAGATCAGAATCGCTGTTCTAGTAGAGGAGCACCAGCATGGACCCCGGCCACAGCAGAATGATTAATATCTAATAAGCAAATAATCCGTTAAATTATTATAAACATTACTTTTGACAACTCTTTTGTTGCCGGGGGAGAAAGCAAAACAAGCAAACAAGATTAACAAAGCCCTGGGTAAATTTTTCGGGTATTTCTCTTCTGTTACGCAAAGATAAAGGTTGGATGCCGAGGAGAAAGAAAACATCGGGTTGGGAGGGAGCGTATGAACCTGATCAATTGTAAGTCAGCGGGGGAAGCATTGATGCTGTAATATGAACAACGATTGAACGATCAGAAGAAAATCAATCTTGAAAAGGAAGAGAGAGACAGGGAAAACTCCTGCACTGTCGGCGTGATCCACGGCTCGGTTCGCAGCCGGCGGCTCCCTGGTCATTACTGCCCTCGTTAGTATGTCCTGCCTGCACCCTTGCCTGCACTGCCCTTTGTCTTAGTGACGGGGGATGTGAGCACTGAGCGTCTCTTTATGCCACACTTCCAAAAGGGTTTGATTGCCATGCTAATCTCGCTTCTCTCCAACACCCTGTCGTAATTTTTGCGTTTGTCAAGTTGTTTGCATTTAGTTTTCTTTACCCAGCAGGTGACTCAGATTTAGTCCTTTACCAGCTGTACACAGGGAGACAGCGTAAATTATTTTGGCTGTGTGAAGGGTGTTGGTGGTACGTATGTGGGTGTGTGCGGGTACACCTGCAAGCAGTTCAAATTCATGTTAAAAAATAATTCAGGGAAGCCAAATGAATCTGACATAGTGCAACACAAAGCTTTGGGCAAAATATTTCTTTCTTCAGTTTCTCTTCCAGAAGGGCTGTTCGCAGGAGTAAATATTGTAGGTAAACTATGCACCTAGCCTTCCTTCAGCTCCCCTGTGCTGTAGGGTATTAAAAGTGTATTTTGGATTAGTCAAAAACAAAGGTACTCTATTTTTCAGCAGATGAGACAAGATCCATCAAAAGTCTTGTGGGATTGAACAGAATGTTTTTCTTGATCAAAAATTAAATATTTCATTTATTATCAGGCTTTTTGTAATCAAATGAAATATGTTTTAAAGAAATAAATATTTCCAATTAAAAAAATTGTGAGCATGTTGAAAAATATTAACCAACCGTTAACCAAAATTTTTCTGTGAGCTTGACATGGATTCAGGAAATATTTGGCTGGAATCAGGCAACAATTTAGCCAAAGGGATCCTTGGGGGTCATCCAGTCAAGCCCTGTGCTCAGAGCAGAGCTACTATCAAAGTTGGGCTGAGCTGCTCGGGGCCTCATCCTGTCCAGTAACCCCTCCATGGGTGGAGATCCTGCAGCCTCTTTGGGCCCCTCTTCCCGCATTTGACCCCAGCCATCATGAAGCATTTTCTCCTTATACCTAATAGGGATTGCCCTTGCTGCTACTCATGTCTGTCACCTCTCATATGTTCACAGGGGCTCCCCAAAATCTGCTGTGGTCTAGTGAAGGAAATTCCTCTCAGATATCTGTCTGACTCCAGTTTAGGAACTGCCCTGCCTGTGGGAGCCCTCACTGGGTCACCTCTGCTTCTCCCTCTGCCTGGGGCTGGGTTCCCAGTCCCTGTCCTAGACCAGGTTCCCCACCGATGTGCAGAGTCAACATAGCTTGGCTGCACTCCCCAACGCTGCACCACCTTGCACTAGGGCAGGGTCCGGCGCTCTGTTTTCACGCTTACAGAATTCTTCTGATTCCTCTAATTCAGGATGGACATTGATTTCAATAGGAATTGGCTTTATTTGGATATCTTTGCCTTTTCTACTTCATCTTGCCCTGCTTTCCCATGGCCTTGGCAAAGAGAGCATAGGTCTGGAGAGCACCTGAACAGAGTTAGCAAGCCTGCATCCAGAGTTGTGGGCTCTGCTCTCTGACACACGAGGCGAGCCCTGGGAGGAGCGGAGGAGGATGCAGTGTGTGGGTGGTTGAAATCTGTGAAGTGTTTCCCCCTCCACCGTATCACGGGGCAGTTTTGAAAAATCAGATACCCTGTCCTGTCAAGTGCTTTCTGTGGAGTCCTTTAAAGTCCTTGTGCAACTCTGCTGGTCTCATCCAGATGAAATTACACAGGGCTTTTCCATGAGGGCTAGCAAGCCCAATATAGAAGCAAACACTGCTTGTGCCCAATATGGTCAGGAAAACTATTTAAAAAGAGTTTGTCTTTTGAAAGTATGGTCCTTGCAACGCTGCCAAGATCAGAGAGTGCTAGGAGGTGATTGTGCAACTAAGTGATGGCCACAGAAATTTAAATTTCTTTCAGGCTGGTAAAATTTATCCACTGGAATCAAACAACCACTAGTGGAGCAGAGGTATACCTCTCCTCAGTATAGGAAAGGGGGTGACTGGAGCAATTTTACCTTATACCCTAACATTGTGCACCTGGGAGACTTTCAGAGATGAGCCTTGTGCTACTGTGAATTGTCATTGCTTCTCTACAGAAAAATGGTGGTTTAACCATCACAGGTCTTGTCCAATAGAGCCATGCATCCTACCCTAGGTTGGACTTCTGAGAGGAAGCAGTCTTACGTCACTTGTTTGTTTGTTTAAATCATGCAAAACCCCCAAAATAGGATCCAGAGTAAGATCAGTAAAGAACCTAAAACAATCAGTGAAAGAGCAAGTAGCATGACTCCAGGGCCAGAAAAAAGACCTAATCCCCAAATAAAAGATAACAACATAAGCACCAAAACTTCGGCTTTTGGCTCATACTTTTCTAAACAAAAGTCTGCTGTACATTAACCAGATGAATACATCCAAAGAATGAGCCATAGGCTTTGAACTGGAGTGCAGGAATTCTTGTTTTGAGTTGATGTTATTAATCTAATTTGCAAGGAACTTCCTTTCCTTTGCTAATCCCTCCATTCTCACTGTTAATGATTATAAAATAATTATTGTAATGATTATTAATGATTATAAAATAATCATTATGATTATAAAACCCATACAAAGTCTTTCAGCTGGCTTGGAGAGACAAAACCACAGCACCTCTCATTTTCTTGCTCGATGGGAAGCCTCTCTGACATGAACCCGCAAACAAAAGTTGGTTCAGCATCCATTGGATGCACCAAGAAATCTCTTGTTGACACAGCACCTCTGCTGTCTCTTCCCTGTGCCCCAAATCAAGCACCTCTGAAGAGGGTCTTTCTAGACCTGTTTTTTTTCTGTCCAGCTTCCTCTTCTTGAAAGAAACCTTTCATGGCAATGAAAGATAATTTCTTCTCAAGTTCTTACTATCTGGCAAGCAGAACCAGGGCTGAATTTTTTAGAGCTGTAGGTCAAAGCAGAAGGGTAAGGACCCAGCTGCATCCCTCCCCATTCTCCAACCAGACCCTGCAGCCCAGCAGGTGATCCGATAATGATGCTTTTTCCCAGAGGCTGACACCGTAAACATGGGGCTAGTGAGCAAGCAACACCTTTTGTCATCAAACTGGGCTGATACGAAGTCCGCCAAAGTCAATGGAGAGACTGGCTCTCCCCACTGCCTCAAGGTTTAAACTCTTTAATGAGAAACACTGTTAAACATGCAAAAATAATGACATAAATGGCAAGAACATACATATTTTCCCCCAAATAACAGGGGCATTCAGCTGTAGTCAGGCACTGGAGAAATTATTTAAAATCCTACCCCATTCTTTCTGGGTTAATTCAGCCTGTGACCTAGTGTGCTGCTCATCCTAATATTAACTCTGAGAAACTTTTCTTTTAATCATGTGGAATCTCTGTTTATTATTCTGACTGTTGCACTTGGCTCCGTCAGCTGTCCCACAGCCTCGCGGGATCCTGGTGGTTAGCAGCGGAGAGCACCCATGTAAACACCCAGTCACCCCTCCTCAGAGCCCAAAAAAGGGGTTTTGCAGGGTTCATTCTGCTTCAGTTTTTAAACTCCTGTCTGAGCTGTACTGCAGGCTAAGGGCAATGGAGGGATTTCTCAGTCTGCTACAGAAATAGTAAACGTATTGGAGAGAAGTCATTCTCGCAAAGTGTTTTCCTCTGCTGTGGGTCACTGATGCAGTTCAGGCTGCTGCCAAAACTTAGCACCGCTTGATAATGGTGTGGCACCCCATGGCAAAGGAGTTGGGTGGTGTGGGTTGGGTGCTGTGCGAAGAGCGATCTGTGTTTGTAAAAACAAAACCAGAACAGGCAACTACAAAACAAGCACCACTGTTACTAGTTTCGTATTTTCTAGTGCATAAATTGTGAGGCCGGGTTACCCTCCCAGCCCTGTGTTAGTCACCACAAAGCTCAGCGGCGTTGCATGTTCAGAGCCCCAGCTGGCTTGTGGGTGACCCTTACTGAAGACAAGGGAACTGTAGACATCTACGATTTGAATCTGGCCCTAAAAGTTTGTGCGCCATGAATCTTGGCACCACCTGCCATAAACCCTGTATAAGTGATGTTAAGCTGGGATTTTCCCTAATGAGATCATAATTCTCTTGTGCAAACCAGTGACATTAGCAAATGCTCTGATAACATCCCTATGCACCTGGCCAGAACTGTCCGAACTGATAGAAAATGCTGCAGTCGCTTTAGTACTGAAAACAGCTGATGGTAAGTGCAGACAAAAGGGAGTAGACATCTCCCCCAACACTGCTAATGAATGCTGCCCTTGGAGGTAGCCTGCCTACGGACAAGCAGGACAATGTCCCCTGGGTTCAAACCTAGTTGGGGTGAGCCACAAAGCGATCCCAACCACTGATCCCAACCTCCTGCAAGATTTCCAGCACTTTTGAGTCTACCACATAAGGCTAAAAATCTTCAGGTGCTCCTCAGTCCTCCTTGGCAGGACTTCATCTTCTTCCCAACCCACCTCCAGAAACAGCCACATGAAGAAGTTGTTTAAACAACCAGCTGCTTCAGGGAATGCCAAAGCCTGGCCTCAATTCACTGCTGTGCATGACAGGTCCTTCGGGAGGCATGTTATCTTTCATGTTAAAAATCCTGGAATGAAAAGTTGCGTAGGAGCAGGCCTGTACGTTAGGTAACTTGGGATCATTGGGTTTTCTTTGCCAACCCCTGAAACTCTCCCAGGTTTCATTTCCTAGGTGTAGGGTATTGGCCTTCGGTCCTGCAAAAGGTGCATTCTTCTCTTATCTTCTTTTCAATATTCCCTACGGTGTATGTGACACCAGGAAAAAGAATGTGTGAAGTAATGGCACCCTTTAGGTTATCAGACCTGGGAACGGAGGCCAGTTTATCTACAGTGCAGAGCATTTAACTTTCTAACGCTTACATTTACAGAGGCTGAGGAAAGCATGTTCGAAACATACAAAAAGTATTAACATCTGACCCTCTATGATGAATTCCTGATATGACGAAACATGGAAATAATGTTGTAGCTTCAAGGGCATCAGCAAATTAAATGCTGTTTAATATTTGACCCGATATATTGAGGAAGGCTCAGTCAATAAATTAATCTATCAGTTGCGAAGCTAAGATGTGTTGCATGGATTTATTTCGGCACATACACACAAACAATATTGAAACAGAAGCAATACAAAGTATGCATTGTTTTAGCTTAGTAGCCCAGAAATGAACCACTCAACACAGCTTGGTTTAATAGTTGGGAAATGAGTATTTGTTTACACTGTGCAGACAGCAGAGGTATACCCAATATTTCCAGCAAGGCCTCTTACTTGCCTCCTCCTGTCAGCAGGCCTTGAAGAGAGGGTTTGAAGAGCATACCTGGACATGCACACCTTTGAAAGCATTGCATTTAATCTCATTTCATCTACCTGCACCTATCTAAACCACAATATAATACCGGTTACCTATTGCAGTAGGTATTTTTACAGTTAGTAGCCAATATTTGCAAAGTGCTTTGGAATCCGAGTCTGACCTTGTGTCTTGGTTTGGGATCAGCACGGCGACATTGCACGTGGCACTATTCTGTGTTCAACCAGCTATTTCTACTGTGCGTGCTAATATTTTCCTGAAATTTTCTCGCTTTGTTTCTTGTGCGTATTTGTATGTAGGTATGCATATGTGAATGTAAATATCTTTGTTAGCATACAAACGCATGTGTGTGTAAGCACACACATGTAGCTTCTGCTGTACACAAGAAACATTTCATTATTTCTTTGCATATATGGGAAAATACATGTAAGAATAATGAAATGCAATAATTAGTACTCATGTTGCTTCACAAAAGTACAGTAGCTATATCATATCTGGGTGGAATTTCAGTTATACCCAAGGATAGATAACTCTAACTGGCAGGTCGCTGAAAAGTCACTATGCTGCTTTTACAGGGGGCACCTGAGCGGTGCTGGGCAATGAAGCCTCTGTGCCGGGGTCCAACCAGACTGCCCATGAGCACCTTTCTGGCCCATGTGTCCAGTTCCTTCCTACGGAAATGGGGGTGCAGGGAGAAATGCTGCTTCCTGGACCCTCACACCCTCGCCTGGAGTCCAGAGCTGGGCAGAGGGTTTTCAGCTGCGTTGAAGAATTGGGGAGGCTGTGGTTTACATCAAGACCTGGGTGTTCTTAAAAATATTTCCCTTAGCTCCTTAGATCGTGTAAAAGTAAAAGTTAAAAGAAGCAGCTTTGCTTGTGTGCAGTTGCTCATTGTCTCTGAACAGAAGGGCGCTTATTTAAGTCTCTGCAAGTTTGTTCTCACAGAAGGTTGCATGTTTGAAACTCAGGTTGGCTAGAGATTGACACTCCTTCCCGTTACTGTTGCTCTGGCATGCCCTTGAATGCCCTCCTTGCAGGAAAGCAGAAGCAGCTAAGCAGATGCTGAACTCCAGTAGGATTTACATGTAAGCATCAGTGTTTTTCTGAAAAGAAACTTTGTTGGATTGGTGCCACGGGAATTCAGATCTATTTTAGGAGCAAAACTGGAGACAGATGTGCAGATTTAACAATACCATTTCTGATTTGGCCTGGGGAAAATACCTGCTCCTATGCTAAGGATCGTGAGTCCCATAAAAGTCGTTCTTGCAGTAAGACGTGAAACTCGTGGCTGTATGCATCAGCACATAGCACCATTTTCAGACCATTAGGGTCTCTAAGAACCTTAGTGGAAGCTGGATTTGACCTTTAAAACCCAGAAATACAGTTTCTACAAGTATAATTCTTCTTATTCTTAAACTGTTCCCGTTGGCACTTATGGGGCTAACAGCTGGCTTCCAGTGAAGTCAACTATTAATTGTATGTTCACTACCCTGCCTTGTGTAAATCAATACGAGAAATGAGCAGTCTCCTACTATACAGCACAGACACTCTACATGGGGAAGTAATTTAAGGGTGGATGTCAGCTCGCTTGGAAAGGCTTCTTTACTGCAAACAAGACAATGAAAAAAACGTACTCTAGGGAAAGCTCCCCTCAGTCCCTGTAGGTGCCAACAGAAAAATCCTGTGGCTCTGGCAGCGAAACACAACCGGTGCCATCACTCTTGCACAAATATCAGTATCAAGACAAATTACTGTCTAAACGAGCTGACTTTGTTGCCAGAGGTGACACTATAGGTGATGTGCTATGTGACCAGATTATACTCTTGAATCAAGGGTGTAAGTTTTCAAGGATCTTACATCTTGGGGTTGTTTTCCTCATTTGGACTCGCTTCACTATTCATATTACACTAGTGAAGTTAGTGGGATTATTTCAGTTTTCACCCCATGGGCCTCAAATCGGGATGTAACGCACTTTGTGAATATGTACTAGAAAATTGAGAGAATTGCCTTGGTTGTCTGGTAGGGCTTGCAAGTCAAAATCACTGGCCCTGCTGCCAGCTGTCTTACCAAAGAGCTGAGCATCCATTCTGGAGTTGCTAGCGTGCTGTAGTTATTTCTCATCTGCACTAGCAATGAAAGAACTGTCCGTTAATTGAATGGCAAACACTATATTTCAGGCTTTTTTCCTGAATGAGCAAAAACCAGAAGTCGTGATTCTGGTTGTGTTCGTTTGGCTCTCCAGTGGGAGTGTTGCCTAGAGCGAGGAGACCCTGACTGTCAGACCCCTGACCTGTTCCTGTCCCGCTCCAGGGCCCAGCAGTGTGACGTGCTGCCCTGCCCTGCCCTCAGGGACATGTGGTGAACTCACAAGCCTACCCCCAGTTTTCCCCAAATTTAATTCACAGCCCCCATGTAGAACCTCAGAGAGCTAATGCTCAGGAGTCAACAACTGTTTCCGTCAGCTGGGAGCTGCCCAATCCACTTTGTCAGTTCAAGGAGAAAGAAAATATGAGAAAACTATCAAGTTTTAAGTGAAGCATTGTGAAGTAGCAGAGCATAACTGCACAAACCTTGTTTTCAGCAGTAGATTGGATTATCTGTATATTGTACCATAAATGGGTTAGGAGTACAAGCAGGAGATGCCCTGATCTCTTTTTTTATCTTTCTTTCTCTGCCTTTTTTTTTTTTTTTTTCGTGGAATTCATGTGTCAGGAAATCTTTGACAAACATTATTTCCATACTTGAATTGAGCAATGAATTGAAACTGGCAAAAGAAAGGGCAAGAGAATATATTCTATAGCTGTGTCTTTTAAATTGCTTTATCTATTGATAGTTTTGTCCCATGCTAAATGCAATTTCAACAATATAGAAAGCACAGACTGAAAAACTGAGCTCTAATTAAATCAGTAACGTTTCATTATTTCATGTGAACAATGCGAGTCTAAAGTGATCTTTCCACAGAAAAATTAAATCAAGCTCCATGTGAAAGTCTGCCATTTTGAATGTATTTCATATCTAGTGTTCGTAACAGGTTTGGGTCACACAGAAGAGGACCGCTAGCTGTGAGAAGCCCCCCAGAAACAGCATTCTCACCTCCCTTTCTCACCAGCATCTACCGTGGAGCTCGGGAGCTCCTCGGGCTTTCCAAATGCAGTACCAGAATAAAATCTCATGGATACAAGAGTGATTTCCCTGCAAGAGATGTAATTACAGCCTCTGCTAAGTTAACAAATAGGTCTCTTTGGATGTTTAGTTAGAGTGGAACGTATTTAAAAGCTGCTCGCTTATTGAGAAATTCAGCTGCAGGCGCGTGTGCTCAGGGAGCGGGTACTGTTCTCCAATGTGCGTTAATGACTGCACTGCTGGAGCGACTCGGCGCAAGGCAGGGCTGTGTGTCATCTGCAAACACGTTTCCCCCTCTAATCCGCAGGGTTTAGTTTACAGCATCCAAACCTACCGTCAAGCTGCAGGGAGACCCGTACCTCAAGCTCTGTTGCAGTTTGCAAAGACAAACCGTCCCATGAGCTGTGACCTGCAGGTGTCACCCATAAGTGTCAGACACCTTGCTGGCAAGTCAGAGAAGACCTTCCGGGAGCGTGTCCCAGCTGCCGAGCACTGGTAGCCCCAGCTGGTGCCAGGCTCTTGGGATGGGCCGGTCACAGGTGCGTGGTGCTGAGGGCAGAGGGGTGTGCAACACCCGGTGCCATGCGTGGTTCTCAAGTTCTTGTTCCAGTCATGATCTCCTGTGTCGTTAACGTCACGTTGCATACCTGATGACATAATCATCCTCATGTGACACAACCTCTCTGTGTGCTCTTACAATGTGTTCTTTTTCATTGCTGTTTTATAGATCCTAGAGTGAAGGGGAACAACATTTCCCATTGCTTCAGGTGACTTTCCTTTCAGATCACGTCCACCGCACGGCATCCTGCCCACTGTAGAGTGACCAGTGGCCAGTACAGACAGTACACCTGCCAAGGCTCCGTGGCGCCTGTGCCAAGTAACCCCTCCAAGGAGCCCAGCAATGGCCCTGTAAAGGCTGCTGCCTTTTCCACAGCAGCTGCCATCTTCACAGCTGGCCCCTACTCGCCTGCCTTTCAACCTTCTCCCAGTAAGCTGACACTATTTTTGACAGGGGCTTCAGAGATTTGCAGTAGCTGGCAGGGGTGGGGAGGGAGACCTTGCTGTGGGAGGGTTCTGCCGATCCTGCTTCAGTCTTACACAGGGCACATTTGCTTTTAAACTGGATCAACAATTTGTCTTCTTTAGTACCTTTCATCCAAAAATTGGAACTGCCTATGCCCATTGCATTTAATCTCTTTTGTTAGTGGTGAGGAAACGGAGCTGTGGTGGTGAAGCGGGTTGGCCAGGGTGGCAGAGCTAGCAGCCCTGCGGCTGCCCTGCTTCTCCCTCCGCCTTTAATGGAGCGCACACACACAAATGCCAGGCAAGGGGAAAAACTACGGTGAAAACCAGAGAGGTACATTAACAAACTTCAGCGGTCGGGTCCCAAAGTCACCCAAGCACACTTGCCTTGCTAATCCGCAATTTGTGATTCTGAAGAAAAAGACGACGACGACAGCGAAGAAGGGGGAGTTCACAATTCACAAACCAATTTGTGTTGTTTCTGCAACACTGCAAAAGTGCGACCCATGAATATGCTAATGAAATTGCAATGAGAGTTTTGGCACCATTTCATCACCTCAGCTAGATTAGGGAGCAATCACACTATGGGTTTACATGTCTTTGGGAACTGCTGGGGAGGGAGGGAAAAATAGATCTGCAATATTTATAATTCAACAAAAATTGCGCTGCCTGTACCATAAAATAACAATAATGACTGTGAATTTATAAGAAATGGCTTCTGGCTTAGCCAAAGGGCTCGCTATTAAGACCACTTTCCATGACGCTACATTGGTACAAAGGTCTCCTCCCACAGAGGAGAAGTCTGCACCCAGAGGTGCATGGTGCTCTACCCCCATGTTCAGTCCCATCCTAGAGCAAGCGAGCAAAAAGCATGCACGTGGCAGTGCAGAGGGAGCAGGACCACGGGATGGTCCAGCTCTGCTCATCTTTCTCTTCGATAAGGGAGCAGCAAAACAGCAACCGAGGGAAGGTTTGCATCCCCTTCAGCTGGGGCAGGAGAGAAGTAGCCAGGCAGGGGTGGGGAATAAGATCCAGTGGAGTGTTTTGGACATTGCCTCTTGAAGAAGCTTTTAGGTTAGGCTCCTACTGCCCCTGATTTGCGTAGGGCAGTACAAGATCTCTGGATTGGGAGAGATCTGGGAAGTTAGGCACTGTGCTTGTTTCAGGAAAAAAAATATAACCATAAACAAAAATTACTAATCTCACAGTCGCCAGTCTCTTTGGCGTGTCTCAAAAGAGAAACACACACACATGTTTTAAGTCCTTTCAGGAGGTGAAAGCTATGAGTTTCAGGAAAACAGTCATCTCTCAATAAATGGTCTGCATGGAAGAGTACAACTTCTGCCCTCTTATTACTCAGCCTCTTTCAGATCCTGTGTGATGATTCATGTAAAAAAAAAATGTAGACAAAGATTAGGCTTCAGTATTTGTATTTGGGTTCCACAATTAAATCCAGAAATAAACACTGCAGGTATTGTAATATAGCTCTGACACATCGCGGCCACACGTAATGTCTGTTTAGCAACCGAAGTAGTAATAATGCTATGGTTGACCTCAGTAGGAGCAAGAGGAATCTCAGAAGGAAGGGTATAGAAATAAGCCCGCAGATCAGATCCTCCTCGTTTGCTCCCATGAATAGTCCCACTGTGCTGAAATCTTTCCTTGTGCCAACTTGGGTGAAATGGGAAATGCAAAAGTTGCATTTCCCACAGCAACCTTCTGGAGTTTTATGCTAGCCTCTACTCAGCCCCTCTTCTTGCTTTTTTATGGGCAGTCATAAACTCTCAGTGGAGTTGATCCCGTAATTAGCTTAACTCTTTTATTTCTGTGGCATGCATGATCCAGGTAAGGAAGACTTGGACTTTAGGCCACCTTTTTAAATCTTAGTGCCTGCAGCTGTTGCCATGATTAGAGAATGTACAGAATGGGATGGCGCTGATTTATACCAAATGAGGATTTTGCCCCAGAAACTTCTGCTGTGACATTTTCAGAAGCGATGGCTAGTTTACAAGAAACTTCAGAAATGGGGAGGCACAGAACCCGTGGCCACTCATGGAAATTTGCATCTAGTTTTTAAGGTTATCTATGCACTGATTTACACATACAGCCTAGCACTATAAAAACAAATGGCATTGCATCAAACCTGCTGGTGTCATATGGGAAGACGGGAAAGAAATTCCTCAAAACCGATAAAGAAGAAGATATCAATGGGTGCAAAGGGTTGTAAGGTAGCATAATTCGTTCTGAGAGTCATTTACCTGTTTGATACCTGGTGGGTATCTGGGACATCTAATAGTATTACCCTTGCTGGTTTATTTACTAACCATCATAGTTATTCTTTTCATTACCTCCACAGTGTAATGGTTATTTTATGAAGGCTCATTAAATTTAATGAGACACCACCAGATTTTATTGCCTTCTAATAAAATGGGTAGGGGGAGCTGTTTTCTTTCTGATTCATGCAGCTCCAGAGTACCTTAAATAGTCAGGTATTCGGCTGGGTTATGAGCAGAGCCCCTGACATTCTTTCTGGTGGCCTCCTTGGGGAATGTCAGCGATTAACAGCTATTCAAATAAAGTTGCATACAGGGATATGCCTAGATAGGTGAAGGTTTATTTTACATACACGTATTTTTTATAAATAAATATATATATAGTAGACCTCGGCATTTTTATTCCAATGGAAGACACAGTTCTGCCAGAATTAGAAAGATATTGAGACAGTATCTCGTCGGGAGCTTGTCAGCCCCAGAGAGAAGACACTTGCCAAGGTCCTCAGCGGGTAACCTGACAGAGCAGGTAGGACTAGGAGGTAGTTCCTCCTAGCAGAGAATAAGGTTTACAACTGCTCAGCTTATTGATTTATTTATTGCACGATTGTCCATTACAAGTATTAATTTCATCAATTTTTTTTAAAGGATGTGAGTTAGTGAGATTTTGGAAAACCTTGTACTGCGAAGAAAATGCTTAAAACCAAGAGAGAAACCAAGCAACAGTCTTCTATAAGTACCTCCTCAGGATGTGAGCAAGAAGATGGTCCATAGAGCTCCTCTTCCAGAGGGCCATTGCCTGGGGACATCATATCACTAAAAAAACAAATACTTAAGTGAGCTTCTTGATAAGCTAAGGTGACTGGGGAGGGAAAGTCCAGCGAAGGTGCAATCTGTGGCTTGTGTCTGAATCACCTGCAGTATAGGGAAAGCAGAAAGTGGGGCAAGTGCTTGTTTGAATTGGTAGTCCTCGTGGAAGTATTGGGGAGGAAGGTGGCTGGCCCAGTCAAGAGCTAACCCTGCTCTGCAGAGGGTCTGCACATGGACAGGCGCAGGCTGTGCGGGCAGTCTCAGGCTGAGATCCAGCGGGAGGTTGTGGGAGGAGAGCGCAAGGAAACGGTGATGCAGCATGCAGTGGTAGCAGGAGGCCAGCAGCCTGTACTGAGAATAACACTCTTATAATGAAACAATACATTTAAAAATACAGGGCAAAACCCCAAAATGATACAAGAGCAATTCTCTCTCCTACTGATATTTTATACTGTGGTCTGGAAGCAGTGAGTGTCCGAAATGACTGTATCGAGACAAAAAAAAAAAAAAAAAGAGAGAAATACCTTTGAATTTGGTGACTGTGTTGTAACTTCAGTAGCACAACAACCAAACTTAGGAAGTCAAGGCTCTCCGAAAAAATGTGTGGTGATGCAGCCTCACTGACTCCCAAGTGAACAGTCCAAGCAAATGAAACTTTTCCATATAAACTGGCTGAATTATTCATTATAAATAAATTATCTGATAAATGTAGCCCTTTTGCTGATCATAAATAGCCAACAACCTGATCCTGATTTCAGTAGATGTCTTTGGTACCCAGAAGTATGTGAAGAAGGGGCTGTTTTCAGGCTGTTCCTTTTGTGGGTACCTCACTAGGTGTTATTGTGCCATTCACACTCCCTGCTGTTAAGCTGAAAATAACATTAGTGGCTGGGTGCTGTGAACTAGGAATTCACGTTTTCCGTTGTTCCATCTAGCACATAAGCTCTCCAGCTCCCTCTTCTTCCCTTCTTTCCCTCCTGTGACTTGCCTGGCACACCAACAACTTGCTGTGTCTCTGTATCTCTCAGCCCTGGGATGGCTCACCTGTCCCAGTGACTCCAGTCATGCTCCTGTGGCAAGTCAGAGTGGGAGATTTCCAGCATGTCCAACCCTGGTGGTCTTGGGCCATTGTTCTGGGGGACTGGTAGTATTGGGAATGTAAGTCAGACCATTATCCCTGCCTGTCAGTGATTCATCCAATACCCATAGTCTAATAATCAATACGAAGCCTTATTTCTAGCCTGGTGTTATGGCACGATTTTAAGTATGGATGTTGAACTGATTAGGCATTTTCCTTACAAAACAGATTTTTGCTGGGAAAACATCTACCTGTCAAATCACATCTTTCCCCTAGAAACCAAAATCTGGATTAAGTTCTCCCCCAGAAATTTTCTCCGAAGGAGGTTGCAATTGCACATCCAATTCAGGAAGAAATGAGGGCTAAGAGTCGTGTTTAGCTAGAGGCCCAGCAGTGAGGGTATTTACCTAAAAAGAAGAGACATCTGACCCCCTGCTCAGCTCTGATGGAGTTCCTGACTCAAAGCTGAACAGCTCCATCCAGAGAGAAGTCCACACCAGAGCAACCTGCAGCCCAGCAGCAGGGGGTTTGCTTGGGAGGAAGGAGACACAGGTAAAGGTCCTTGCTTTTCCTCAGAAGGGATAATCAGGCTTGAACCAGGGTCTCTCGTTTCCATGGTCTCTTCTATCCGGATTTTTTTTTTTAAATAAACTCTTCCAAAAAATTTGGGTTTGCCCCGGTGCAGAGTATGAAGTATTGTGAAAGCTCAGAAACACTTGCCAGATCAAACTACTTTCCCAATTGGTTCAGCATTCGTAAGTACAATATTGTGATATTTTTCAAATGAGGCTTGTTGGCTCTGGGAGTTGGCACCTGAATATCATTCCCACGCAAGTGCCTCACCGTCCACGAGTTCTGGTGGCTCTGATGATTGCACCTTCATCTTGCACATTTGGACATCGAGGCGGAGCAGAGCAAACCCGGGCGCTCTGTGGGGGGAGAGGGAAAAGAGTTATGGGAAACCCAGATGCCCAAGCTCACAAACGAAAAAAGAATTAAAATGGACCAAGCACTGCATTTACGCGTTACTGGTGTACAGCCAGAGAAGCTCCTGTAACTCGATTTGTGGAACTGACAGCAAGATTTCGTCCCTGATATATACCCTATATTCTTATCATAAAGGGAGCAGTTAAGAGGTATATAAAAAAAACTGTCCATCCTCATTAGAGTAAAGTTGAGTATAGTCTATTCTTGCTTTAATGCAGTGATCTAATTAACCTTTAGCCAGAATTAAAATGACCTTGAATTGGCCTTGTGACCTCCAATGCTTAATGTTGTTAACTTTAAACAAGCTTTTTGGGGTGGTCAGGAGCAGCATCTGTTAAAATGGGCAAAAGGTCGAATCCATTTACTTAAATACACCTACTGCATACATTGCTGGTGTATGCGCTGCCTACGTTTTTAAAGGGGATAGAAGACGTAGGTTTGAGGATAAAGGGCAGCCTAACTGCGAGAAACGGTGTGAGGAGGACGAAACACTCCTCCGAAGATGTGTTTTCACCATCTCGTTATACTTTCTCAGAAGGAAGCTGCTTCGGGTTTTCACTTTAAGTTCTGCTCTGTGCAAAATACCCCGGCGTGCAAAACAATGCCGCTCGGTGGGCTCTGTACCTGGTGTTGCCGTTTTCCGAGGAAGGAGTGGGGCCGGCGGCTGCTCTCCCGGCCGCTCTCCCCGGGGCAGGAGGTGCCCGCTGCAGCGGCGGTGGCACCTTTGGGGCTGAGCTTTACGTGACACCGGGGTCCGGGAAATACACGCTCGCGTGTAAAAAGGAGTAGGCGCCCAGCTGAATTCCTGGATCGCAAGGTCACTGATGGGAATTACTTAAAAAAAAAAAATACACTGTCAGGGCGAAGAGTTTCAAAGGCAACATATAAGAATTTAGACGAAATCGGTCTGTTCAGACGTCTCCTCTGATTGATACGAGGGCGCTGGGATGTAGTGTACAGAAGTCGGGTTTGCTCTGAACGTCTGCGCGCCCGGCTGCTGCCCTGCCTGCGGCACGCGTGGGTGCGCAGCCCGCGGCAGCGCTGCCGCTCTCCCGGCCCCTCGCACGAAGGAGGCTCAGATCCCCGCGCGGACCCTCGGACCGCAGTGGTTCTGGCTGGGCGCCGCCTCGGCGAGCCCGCCCGTG